>JAYMFT010270460.1:0-10634 GCA_038088735.1 Panulirus argus
CTAAACCACTTTTCACTCTGGCATAACCTCATATAATATATATATATATATATATATATATATATATATATATATATATATATATATATATACACACACACACACGAGTTTGATGTGTAACAGTTGCTCAGTTTTAACAAGTTGCTCAGTTTTAACAATTAATCATGTGTCAGACAAAATAAATATACGTAAAGCGAGAGCAAACATGTCACGTCGCTACCTCAGATTTTGTCCTGATAGTTTTCGACGGAAAAAAAAATGAATCTTTGCCTCACGGAATGGTTTTCTTGCTTATGATGGCAACTTGCCATCTCTCATTATCTCTAAATCATATTTACATCGACGACGAACTATCTCGTTTTCGCCGATGGATATAGTCGAGGCATTTCACTTCTGTCTGATTGTATATTCCTATACTAAGTCTAGCTCCGTCCAGTCTGATTTATTCTATATAGATATGCTTATCAAGAACCACCAAGAAAAGACTGTCAACTGTTCGTATGCGATCCTAACATGATGTTGTACCCATTTACTTAAGGTGCTATTAGCATGAAAGATATAAATACTTAGTTCTTGTTTATTATTATAATTAGGTGAGACGGAACGGGTAACTGAATGCCCCAAGCTGAAGCTAGGTACCCAATTTATTTACTTTGTGGAGGATGAACAGCTGGGTTGACTATGGAACTACTGCTGCAACCGGGATTCGAAGCCATGCTCCCCGTCCCGTGTTGGCCCGTGAATGTGTCAATGTCAACAACGCTGGAAGTTAAGCCACGGAGGTACATAAACATACGCACACCACACGGTGATTTCTGGGGCAGTCCTCTAACCCCCGCACACCTTAGGTCTGGGGGTCGACCAGGAGGAAGCCTGGTCTATCTGGCTGTTTTTGCATCGGGTCTCTTACCTCACAGCAGTCAAAAGGTCACATACTGCATCAAATCTATCGTCGGTCCGTATCGACGGGCGGTCAGACACACCGCTCCGCCATGCCCTCAAAAAAATGGTCAGGTCGATGCTGACAAATACGGAATACAAACAAATACATTCAAATGGCCACTGAAAAACAATCTGAAGTTAGAAAATTATCTCATTACACGAACTGGATAGAACTCCCCCAGAACACGACATAATGACCCTTAAGCAAATAGAATACGACTCCTGGGTATGATAGCCAGGCCTCTGACCTGACCTCCTTAAAGGACGTACTGAAGGGTCGTCCCACAGTTCTCAAGGGTCGTACCACCGTGCTCAAGGGTCGCACGACCTGCACCCTGCCGCACATTCCCCACGTCTCACAATGGGTCGCGCCCGACTTCCCGCCTCTCAGGAAGCGGCGTCCCACTGTCGCCCAGCTGATCAGGAAGTAACTCGCGGTTCCAGTTTGATCATTAACAGGGAGGAGGTTACGAGGTCAGAAGTAATGCTCTCATATTTAAAGTGTCGACCTCCCTTGACCCTGAATAAACACAGTGACAGGATGTCCTAATCCAGCACGTTACCCGGAGGGCGAGGGGCATCTATTAATGTGTATCAAGATATATCACGGCGTGACGGGCAACATACGACACCGTTAGGCTTTATAACTAATCTCCGGACAGATGTTGCTGCCTGAACACGAACCATGTCTTCCTTTTCATATCCCCAATAAACTGGGCAAATTTTCGCACTACACTGCTTTTGTTTCCATTCGTACAGTACTCCCGCAAGTCTGGTGAATCGTATTCATAAATCCCCCTGATATAGAAGCCACTAATTCCTCATATTTTGCGTTGCGTTTGAGTGTACGATGGAGTACTAATCCTGCCTTCAGTAACAGTTATATACCAGTCTTGTATGATGGTAAATGTAGAGGAAGAAATCACCGGCTCTGTTTCCCTACCCAGATTGTTCACCTCGCTGGACTCGGCACCTCGAGGCCTCGCTGGATATTTTCACTGACGCTGCCTTTGATCTCCCTCCCGCATCTATCCATTTCCGTTGTCAGCGGGGACTGTGTGTAAATATATATTTCCGGCGCTGGAGAGGGGGAGGTCTCTCAAATATTTATTTTCCAGCCAATCGTTTGGTTATTTACAGCTGGCTTTCGAGTGTGTACTGGGACCCCCTCGTTACTGCCCCATCTTTGTGTGCGATTCCCCAGTATTGAGAGACTGACAGCTGGTAATTTTTCAAATCAGTGTTTTTGCCCTGATGCACGGGCGAGAGTCATCGGTGGTTTGCAGACCTCTGCAAATGGGCTTTGTCACACCATTGATGTAACGAGCTATGTTACGCCCCGGGGACTGAGTAGGGAGGTGCGAGAGCAACGGAATAATGTGTGCATACGATAATGTGAGCCTTGAACAATACGATACGACCCGTGGGCAAGATGGTACGACCCTTGAATAAGACGGTGCGACCCTTAAGCAAGGTAGTGACGATCCCTGAGCAGGACGGTACGGCACGACTCTTTGGTAGGACTGTGTAACCTCTGACCTGACTATTAAGGGGGTCAGGTCAAAGGTAACATCAATACATCCAAAGGGTCGTAACGTCATACCATCGTACTCAACTGTCGTAACATCATTCTCAAGGCTTAGAGGTATACGTAGACCATATTCCCAGGCCGTGAGGCATACAACATCATCTGTATTTGCATAACTGACACGCGATGCCATCCAGGATGTCCGACATCTTCCAGGCGACTGAAGAGAGTCGGTCTCCTTCCAGATAGATAACTGGCCAGACGGCAGAAGGTGGTTTGGTTGGGTGGTTAGTTTGGGTTTAGGCCAACTGAGACAGCCTGGATCATTAAGGCCGTCGCCGTCAGGTTATAACCATCATTCCAAAAGACTTTTAACAACCTCAGGCCTTCAAGGAAATTCTAAGGCCATACACGCTCTCCCCACATGTGAGGCCTTTGCGAAGGGCGGTCAGATGGTCGCTTTGGCTGGAACGGTAGAGTCTGTGTTGTGGAGTGCCTGTGAGCGTTACTGCTGCTACTGCTGTTGCTGCTGTTACTACTGCTCCTGTTACTCCTGCTGCTGTTACCCTCGCTGTTACTGCTGTTGCTGCTGGCCGATGATTCATTTACGCTAAAATTAAGTTTTAAAGTCTTACAGGCTCCTAGTGTTGAGGGTACACACTACCTTGGCGAGCTGGAGTTCTTACCTCGAGTTACCTGAGGTCGCTTCCTCTTGCATGCCCCCCTCAGAGTAAGAAACGGTAGAACGAAGCCTGTATACTGAACCGTTTACTTGGAAAAATTAAGTACAGATAATGAGTTAATAATCGGAAGGCCCGTAAGGGCAGTATGATGATAATATGGCTAACCATGAAAGGCAAGTTGGTGTGGTACAGCAGGAACAGCAACAGCTGCAGCAGTAGCAACAGCACCAGCATCAGCAAGAATAGCAACAGCAGCAGCAGCTACAACAACAACCGCACGAACAGCAGCAAGAGCAGCAGCACCAACAACAACAACGACAACAGTAAGAGCGGCAACAGAAACAGCAGAAACAACTACAACAACAGTAAGAACAGGAACAGAAGCAGCAGGAACAACAACAACATTAAAAACAACAGCAGAAGCAGCAGCAGCAACAACAACAACACAGCAGTGACACCAACAGCAGTAGCAGCCGCAGCTGTAGCAGGGCTGGTAAGGGGTGGGAGGCAGCAACAACCGTTCTGGTGACAGACACCACAACACTAACGGCGTGTGTGGGTGACGGTAATGTTGGCCAAGGCGATCGCATCGCCAGGCTAACTCCGGTGGCCAGCAACGCTTCCCATGGCAGAAATGGCAACACATACTGTCGTTCGAAACGTATACGCAAGGCGATGACAGCCCTGCAAAGCGCTACACCCGGTGGGGTGATACACATGCGAATGAACACACGCGAATGCAAATGAATTCGAACAGCAACAGACCATTGGGTATTGGGGTCCTAACGAGCTCTACGATAGTGGGAGAAGAGAGAAGCTCATAGATTAATGTGGCAGGGAGTAAAGAGACCTGCAGATTTTTCAAAGACAAAAGCCCTTAAACTTTTCATGCAGCTAAAGAGGCGTACATTGTCTCAGTCGTGGATTTCAAGCGAAATATTTGTCATGTCCATGCTCAAACATATTCATGGTACTGCTTTTAACTGGCGTAATCGGTAATTCATCGTTAACAGTCCTGTTGAAGGTAACATAGTTCACCTCATTCGATGCAAAACGTTTGCCTTAGAGTTTGTATTCAATAATAAGAGTGAAATCATACGAACCTATCATTAATTAGCTTGTTAGATCGATATTACCAAAGTCTTTAATGATTTTAAATATCTGTATTAAATCGCCTCTTAACCTTCTCTTTTCTAAGCTAAATAGATTTATGCAGTTTAGTCGGTTCTCGTTAGATTTGTTTCTTAGTCCAGGAATCACCTTGGTAGCTCGCCTCTGTGCTCTCTCCATTCTGACCTTGTCTTTCTTTTATTTCCCTTAACTTAAATCTGAAAGACCTGCCAATGCATCCAAGAATTTTGTTAGCCCATTTTGCCGCTTCTGTGCACTGCTAACTATGTTTTAGGTCACTAGAGATTATTAAATCGAAGACTTCTTCCCCATTTACCTTTCGCAGATCAACAGAATTTATACTGTAGCTTGCCTTTTCATTTTTACATACAAAACTCTGCACTTGACAATATCAAAATTCATGGTATATGTCTGTTTGAAGCTGCAAACGTTCAATTTCTGTTGTATATTCCTTTCTCAACTTATCATCGATTATCATATTGGCTCATATGTTCCCTCCACTACTTTGAAAGTTTTACTAAAGCTTTTCCAAGCTAAGTCCATAACGTTTTCATAAACGATGTCATCCCAGATTTACCATTAAAGATCAATGCGAGGATCCAGTCACACCTACAAGTGAGTACAACTATGTGCAGGAACACCCACAGGTAACCATGCCATGATGCAGGTACACCCCAGCCGCAGGGTCATCCACACAGCCGTAGCTGCACCCTGAAACAACACCAACACCCTTATCTACGCTCCAACACAGTTCAAAGCATCTTGAACTACACCCTGCCAAACACACACACACACACACACACACCATTATGAACACTAACTAACGTCTAACCATCCAGTCCCATCAACAACTACAGTATCTATTCGGACCAGGAGACCGAGGACATCGAGTGGACATATCCTGATGTTCGTAAGGATCTAAGGCCACTAAGACACCTCCAACGAGTCCTGGCCTCCTCCTAGTCCCCAGGGCGAGGCCAACGATCTCAGCGAATGTCCCGACATCTGGGAGCCATTATCCCAATTTGCATAATATGATTTACATACAGATACCTTATACTATCTCATGAGAATATACAATGAAAACAATGATTTACTCATATTTCTAATACGTTCATACCTTTTAAACATATTTCAAAACTCGTATTATGAGTAAATGTAACACTGAATATCATAATGATCGAAATTACACTGAGATCAAAGAATCATACAAAATTATAAAGACTTGTGTATGAGAAAAACGTGAGGGTAAGTACGTATGTGTGTGTGTGTGTGTGTGTGTGTGTGTGTGTCTGTGTGTCTGTCTGTCTGTGTGTCTGTGTGTCTGTCTGTCTGTCTGTCTGTCTGTGTCCTGAGGTCAGCCTGGCCCACCTTCCCATCCGGCTACCACATTTCCATCTAGCTAAAGCCCTGCCATCCACCTACTTTTCACTTCCAGTGACCAACAACGTCCATCCACCTACATCGCATCCATCGGGTGTGGGTACCCGTAGCTGGACACGTCGGTTCCATCCGATTACAGCCACTTATGCAGTACCAACCTGTTGCCCAGCCTGATCACAACGGGCTATACCGAGACGAGGAGATAAGCTGCGAAAGATTAATATTCATATATTCATATATACATACATACATTTCAAAATAACCACAGTGGTACAGTGGAGATTAAATCCAAACAAACACACAGGAAAGAAAGAGACAGAGACGCCAAGGCTTCGTCTACTTCCTATGGGCAACTGGTCGTACATTATCAAGGTGGGGTTATATACAGAGGCAAGGGGGACCTGCAGTGTCTCGGGGTCAGTGACATGAGTCTGACCCTGGATGGGCGGGAAAGAAGGTCACACCCGGTCATCGCTTGACCTCACCACATTATTACGTTTACTCAAAGCTTGCTTCACTGGCGGCTGTTTACATACACGTTTTAGACATTCCTTCGTTCAGATTTGAAGATTTTACATTTCTAATAATGCCGATTCAAGTATAAGTCTGTCTTTCCAAAGAGGTTGTGGATAGATAGATATTTTGGGACAGATGCCATGACACTGGGTGATTGTGGTTTCTCGTGTGAATAAGAATAAACAAACCACTTGATTCACATCCTGTTCCAACATTATGCTTGTGTTGGCTGGTTATTTATTGTGAGAGTTTACCTGTTTGAACCTATTTATAACTTATCACATGATTTACAGAGAATGCAATATACAATGCTAGTTTCCTTAGTCGTGGTGCTATTGTTAATGAGGAAGCTTCTCATTATGCAGTTATAATTATATGCATCTTGAATGTTTATATTCTTAAGAATGTCTGCTGCTGGCAAAAGTTCATGGCAAGCAGAGTATGTTCTTACATTCTTCTTTGCTTCTAGATCCTGCATTGCAAAAAGCTTGCTTAGCATTACTTATGCGTTCGTCAATAAATTCATCTGGGCAACAATTCTCTTACAACAGATCTTATCCTACCAAATCATCAATATACTCTGGTGTCACAAATCCTTAAGAGCTCTGAGGTACACAGGCTAGAAAACACTGGTGAATATAGCTCTCCACCTGGGTGGGTTTCCTGTAGACTTAAAAGAAAAAAAAAAATGTGTTTTCCAGCATGTACCTCAGAACCCTGAGTACACTGACGATGAATTTGGGAGGAAAAGATCGGCTGCAACAAAATTATGTTACCCAGACGAATTTATTGACAAATGTATTACTAATGTTAAGAAAACTTTTTATATGATGTAGGATCCAGTGGGAAAGCAGAATATACAAATATGCTCTCCATACCATACAACCAGGAACTTTTGCTAGCAGTAGACATTCTTAACAGTGTACACATTCAAGCTGTATTTTATTATCACTGCATAAAAAGAAACTTTCTCACCAACAATGGCCCCATAACAAACGAAACTGGCAGTGTATATTATTCCTTGTAAATCATGTGATAAGTTATATATATGTCAAACAGGTAAACTCTCGCAATAAATAACCAGCCAACATAAGTATAATGTTAGAACAGGATGTGAATAAAGTGGTTTGTTTGTTCACGTGAGAAACCATAATCATCCAGTATCGTGGGATCTGTCCCAAAATATCTATCTATCCACATCCTGTACGCAAAGATTGATACTTGAATCTTGTACGTAAAATCTTTAAGCCCAAACGAAGGAATGGTCACTAACCCCATATACTGTAGGTTCCTCTTGCCTCTGTACATAACCCAACCTTGAGAATGTGTAAAGAGTCGCCAGGAAGATGTCTTGAGAAACAGACGAAAGCTTGACGTCTCTGTCTTTCTGTTTCCTGTGGGTTTATTGGAATACATACATATATGTATTAATATAGTCATTATCATTATCATCATTAGTAGTAGTAGTAGTAGTAGTAGTAGTAGTAGCAGTACTATTATCATCATTATCATTACTATTATTATTATCATTATCATTATTATTTTTATCATTATTATTATTATCATTATTAGTGTTATTATTATCACTATTATCATCATTATCATTATCATTACTATCTAACCCTAATATCCCATTTACGAGGCTCCTACAACTTCAATTATGCGCTGCAATAAGTAGCTGGACAATGATAGACTCCCTTGGAGTGAAAGGTTCCTCGAAAGCGACTGTATTCCTTTTCGTCCACTAACGATCATATATATAGCCTGGCACAAGGCGAATTTTTCACTAGCGACGTAACCTCATGCAGGCGGAATCCGGTAGCATCCATACATAAAATGAGAGAGAGAGAGAGAGAGAGAGAGAGAGATGGGGGGGAGGGTGAAGTGGCAGCTTCACCCCCCTCCCCGTGGCTAGCAGCGTGTGTGGTGTGGTGGTGGTGGGGGTGGGGGGGTGGGGGGGGTGGGTGGGCTGGCGTCCGTGTTTGAGGGTATTGTTTGTTATTTAGCAGCGATCACTTAAAGCCGCGCACACAGCTAGCCGCCCACAGTTAACCTCCGCTCCCTTGTTCTAGTTATTCATCGCTCCCTCGCCTCATTCAGTGCCATTCATCCTGCCTGGTTTGTCCACAAGCCGCCCATTGTCGACTCTACCCTCTTATTCCAGTTATTCACTGCATCTTTACCTTACTCACTGTGATTCATCTACCTTCGTGATTCGTTATTCGTTACCTTATTCATTGTCATTCATTTTTCCCTTGTGATTCCTCTTCACCGTAGGTCATTCATCTACACGATGCATAACAAAGAAATTCAGTGTTGTTATAATCCTGGTGTTAATCTTTAATAACTTTTATTCTTCATCTTCATGATACTTTATACATTCTTATGTTCACCTATACATCTTGTTACATCGTACATCCATGCATAAGCCTTCCAACGGTGTGGCATACATCCTTAAGAAGATGCTTTATTCATCCTCACAGAGTTATACATTCCCGGGTTTTCATTATACATCCTGACACTTGGGAGCAAAATTCTTATTCCGAGTTATTAATCTGCTCGTTCAGCTATACATTCCTGTGCCCCGCTAAACATGCTCATGCTGCAGTCTAAATCAACATTCTACATTAAACATCCACATCCTCAACGGTGTGCTATACACCTCTGTATTACCGTGTGCATCATGTTACGTAATATATCCAGATAATATATCATACATCCACAGGCAAGACTGTATTTACCTCTACTATGTTGTACATACGTTCTCACTTAGTACTAAACATTCACAACAGTGTTATACAACCATAAGCTACATTATACACCCTCGTGAAACATTATGCACTCGGGTGCTATACTGTATTAAATCATACATTTTAAATCGGTGGATTATATGGTAATATGTGGTAGCTGACAGGCGAGCAAAGGAGGAGAGGTTGTTGGACGTGAACGAGCTGAGAGGAGTGGCAACAGGTGGAATGTCTGACTATTTCTTTGGTGGAGGCGAGTGTGAAAGTATGTGGTGGGTTTAGGAATACAGGATATGACGTGTGTGTGTGTGTGAGAGAGAGAGAGAGAGAGAGAGAGAGAGAGAGAGAGAGAGCGAGCTTGGAAAAAATGAGGCCTGTGTGCGAAGTACCGAGTGAAGAAGTGGCATAGGTATGCGACAGTTATAGATCTGAAGAAAACGAGTTATTGGACTGACAGAAAGGCCCTGTGGTAGGTGAAAAGAATATGTGGAGTAAGTGAAAAGTTACAAAATGACATAAGGAGTTTTTAAAGGGAAAGTAAGGCGAAATGGAGTGGAGGACGGTGAATGGTTGCCGAAGATACGTCTACGTCAGCGATGTCTGATGTTAATCTGCTTGTGAAAGGGGCAGTGAGGGAAGTGAATGTAAGAGTCTTGAAACAAAGGACAAGGGGGTGGGGGAGAAAGCATGGGAGGTGAATAAGTTGTTGTAGTACATGAGACTCAACGAACTCCAGAAGCTGATAACAGGGTCTGTAAGAGTGCGAGGAAGTCGAACGTCGAGAGGCGAATGTGAACAAAATTAAGGTAATGAGCTACAGCAGAGGGGATGAGACAGGATAGTTTGCGTGTAAGTTCGAACAGGAAAGACCTGGAAGAAGTGGAGCGCTTTGGACGCCTAGGAGTGGATGTGCCAGTGATTGGAACCATGGATGCTTGAGAGAGTCCTGGGGGCAATAGAAGTTGTGTGGAAGAAGTCATTGTCTATTTGGGCAAAGATGGGTGTTTGAAGGTATAGCGGACTTAATAATGCTGTAAGAATGCGAGTCTTCGGCTTTCAACACACACACACACACACACACACACACACACACACACACACACACACGCAAAGAAAGGCTGAGGGTGTATGTGCTGGAAATCAAATGCTTTGCTGGCAACCTATCGGTGTGCGGCAGGGTGATCATGCAAGGAATGACAGTGTAAGTCAGAGATATAGTCCGACTGAGAGCTTACCTAACTATACTGGAACGGTTTGGACATTTCGATAGGATAAGCAAAGAAAGACTGAATATGAAAGTCTACTTGTCAAAAATGGAGGGAACAAGGACGATGGGGCGACTGAGGAGGAGATAGGAGGATGGAGCGAAGGAGACCCTGGGCTACCGGGGCCTATTTCAGGAAGGTGAGAGGCGTGCATGGCATAGGAAGAATTAAATCAATGCGGTATACGGGGGACGACGTGCTGTGACTGGGCTGAAGCAGGGCATATGAAGTGGCCAAGGTAAAATTAAGGAACTGTCTGCTGGGCTTGGCTATGAAAGGTTGGCTCTGGTTTCAGTACCATTTGCCTGACAGCAGACAGTGGAAGTATAAAAATAGGGCCTTAATCGTTTGTTCCTGACGCTACATCGTTAAGGCGGGAGACGCAATATATATATATATATATATATATATATATATATATATATATATATATATATAT
>JAYMFT010270471.1:0-10633 GCA_038088735.1 Panulirus argus
AAATATTCTTTCTCCCCTATCCCCAGGGATATATATATATATATATATATATATATATATATATATATAAACTTATAGATCTATAATTTATCAGACTATTAATAAGAGAAATTGTAAATAAAAGACAATAGATTTCAGAGAAGAATATTCACTCTTAGTTTAAGTTATTCCGGAACTGTAGTGTAATGTGGACACCATCGAGACCTGTCCCATTAGTTCCGCGGGACTTTATTAAAAACTTTCGGTGAATTTCGGATTCCGTATTGTGCACATCAGATTAAGTTTTTGTTCAGATTTCGGTAACAGAAGTTTTTCTTCATTTAGGAAAGTCGATCAGTACACTTAAAGTAGCACAAAGAAAGCATTGATTGGGCCAGGTCTTGCCCGTGCCATGTTGTTAATTGTAAGGAAAGATAAATACCCCACCAACAGCTTTCAACACCTGACTTTCACGGCGCCAAATTTCAGCTGCCGGAACGTTGATTGCAGCCTCCAAACGTGCCAACATTCAAACCACGTTGTCATAAACATCTTGCCAACATCTACACCATGATAACATACTCACCCAACATATACACTGTGGCAGGAGAGATGTTACCAGCATCCACACCTTGGTAACATACGTACATTTCCAACATTCAGAACACGGCAGGACCTAGTCAGTATTAAGCACCTGGATGCCTACACCTTGCCAGCCTGTACACTGTATTGTTGCCCAAACCTTGCCAAGAAGCACACTGTTGTTAACCTAAACCGTGCCAACACTGACTGCCTGCCACCATCGGCCCGAGCAGGTCCGGGGAAGCGGATGGTTCCGGTGGCGACGCAGAGCACGGCAGACGGGCAGGTGATGGCGGGCTTCACGCCGCAGGATGTGGGAGAGTACGTGGTGGACGTGCGCGTGGGCGACGCCCGGGTGCCCGGTAGCCCCTTCAGGTGAGGACACACACACGTCTCCCAACAGTACCACACTGACACCATCCTTCCCTCCCATGGTGTGTCCAAATGTCTCCCCAGGTCTTACAAAACAAGGTCTGCAGGTCTTTAAGTCTCGTTTCAGATATTAACTTCATCCGTCCCTTATGTCATCGTCGTCCAGAGTTTCTCAATGCTTGATATCCAGGCTTTAGTCTTAACTCTTATATTTACTCATGACTCGATCTCCGTTCCTTACGTCTTGTGATCGTAACGTTTTCCTTTCCGTCTTTTTCTTATCCCCCCATTCCCCCTGTATGGTTGTCATCCCTCTTCCCCTATTTGGTATGTCATTTCCCCTCCCCCTGTATGGTATCTGTCATCCCCCCTCCCCATGTATGATATCCATCATCCCCCCTCCCCCAGTATGGTATCTGTCATCCCCTCTCCCTACTTTTGTGTTTTTTGGCATGTATCTCAAGGTCCAGCTAGAGACCATAGTATACCCCGTAATTCTTAACACACGCGTGGCTGCTGTAAACTGCTCCTGAGGCGTCCCGTCTTCCTCGATTATAAAGTGTGTAGCTTTATGTAAGGTTCTCCTTGAGTGTCTCCAGTGTGTACCTTCAGCATCGACCATTGTGCAGAGTGTGGTGATCCACCACCCGTCTTTTCCTCTGCATTGTTCTCCTTGAGCCGTGTCTGACGTGCCCTTCCAGCTGCATCACAGACATCATGTACGCCTGAATGAGACTCGGCTGACAAAAGACGAATTGTACAAAGGAAATTATCAAGGATTCGTGACGACTGTTGGGGTCAATTCTCTTCTCTTCTGTCATATATTGTGGGAGCAGTGGATGAGACTTGCTGACCGCAGATCATATTTCCTTAACACAAGCTAACGCAACATTCGGCTGAATATTATTATGAAAGATCCTGTTAATGATATTCGCTTCTAGTTCCTGTATGTTGATAGTGTGGAGCGTTCAGTCGTGTTCATGTAATATCACTTTACATCTTAAGATGCAGGAACAGCAGAAGCAGGTTTTAATGTGGTATTGCCGTTGCCTCAGGTGCTACGTGTACAACTCGCAAGAGATCCGGGTCGGCACCATCCCCAACGGCATCGTCGGCAGACACGTCGAGTTCGAGAGTAAGTGGGGACTGGCAGTGTTGCAGCAGGTCTTGTTATGTACTGAATATTATATATCTTGACGCGGCTTGAATGGAGGGGTCCTGTGGTATCTCTAATATTCTCCGTCATCAAATACAAGTAGACTTCATTATAGATTGATACTGTATATTTAAGATATGTTTGTCATGTGGACGAATTCTTCTACTTGGCTCAGTCGATGGGTCCTCAGCTGGCTCGGGCAACCTGGAGATTCTGGTCAACGGAGGCCACGTGACGTCGCACGTCAGGAACCTGGGTCAGCAGAGGTTCCTGGCCTCCTTTGTGCCCTACTCCCCCATCCGACACACGGTCGAGATGCGCTTCAACGGAGAAAAGGTCCCTGGTAAGTGTCACTCCTTACTTTGCCAAGTGAACAGCTTATGTTGGACACTAATTGTCAAAAGTCCTGTATAGTCTCTTGGCAAGCTTCCTTCTTACGGTGTTTTCCAAACATGGTTCATATGAAGGTTTCCAGTATTTTAAGATTATTTGTATTTTACACAGTTGAAATGACGGATATCACCATTCCTGCCATCACCTGTTTGACCACACATCATTTATGGTAACATCATAAATACTTTGGATTACCGCTGTGCGGAGGAACAGGTTGGTGTAAAATCGTTTTGGCTGTGTTTGACGTTGGAAAGGTCCGGATGGCGGCTTGGTGATGTGTGTAGAGACTGTTCATAGTTCAAGATTTGCGATGAACTTCACGCAAGTTTCCAGACGTGACATCCATATGAGGTGAAGTTACTGTGGGGTCACGTCTGGCGTGATGGACGTCCTTCCATGAGTGTACGTACAGATATACTCCGTCACACACGGCCGGTTCGGCAGTGAAAACTTCTGCAGATTTGTAGTGAAACCAGTCCGAAAGAAAGTTAAACTTTTGTTAGAAGCTAAAAGACGCGTGGACGAGAGAGGAATTGAATCTGAGAAGGTAAGTTGAATATTAGTTATAACTTGGTGCCTTGGACAGTAGCATTGAGTAAAGTGGTGATGGTCATACTTACAGCGTGGTAATGTTACCTGGACCGGGCAGGAACTGGAACCTGCATGAAACGGTTGGTCAAAACTGTACATAAGGAGGCTGAAACTGGCTCCAGGAAGATAGGAAAATGTGTGTATCGAGGAGGGAAATCTTGACCATTACGGGAATGTAAATGTGGTCCTGGAGAGAGTAAATGTTGGACTCAGAGAGAGATGGCTTTGGTATAGGCTGAGGTTCAACCTTGTAATGGGTCGCTGTGTAACGACTTGTGTGCGGACCATCCAAAACAGTGGCTCCCAAACTTCATCATGCCATGTGAACACCAACCGTAAAGGATGAGCCATCAGTACACGCTCCAACTGAATCTGTCCGTTGCAAACCTTCCTTGTTAAGAGGGGAAAAAAATATGAAGTGTTGACAGAGGTTCTGAGACAAAGAAATTCCTCCTTCGACATGCCTTTCATCATGTATCAGATGAACACAGTGAGCTGCACACAGGATGACACATCAGTGGACTCATCAAGTTGCAATGCAAAAGACTCGTTTTCTTTTGTCGGTTATCACTTGGTGCCGAATATCCTCAATTTATCAACACATTGTTTCACCATGTTGTCCGAAACAGACCAGTTCTTTTCGCTTGAAATTCACGAAAATTTTACTTAATCCAGTGTGCATTGTGTGATGAGGTCTTCCCCAGTCGTGTGTGTTTTTTTTTTTTTTACACTAATCAGTGTGAAGGGCAGCTCAGTAAGGAGCTTCAATACACTGGAGCTCGTCTGTATAAAATGGCTTGTTGAATTCATTCTGCCTGCCTTTAGAAACTTAACGCGACGCTTGAAATTCTGTCTCTCTGAACGCTCCGTGAAGTTGCTCGCAGTGCTTTTTCATCTAATTTGACATAAAAACTCTCCGAAGTGATCCCTTTAGATGAGACTACTGATTGTTTTTCCACAGAATTCATCATGGCCTCCTCGTTTCTTCGCTGCCACGTTCGTTTGGGGGGGGGGGAGGCTGCGTGAATCATGGCAGAGCGAAAGCGGTGGCGAAGGGCAACCTTGAGTAAATATCATTCATTTCGCTGTCTCGTATGATCAGTACCGATGAGACTGTTTTTTTGTAAATGAATGTGAAGTAACTTTTTTGTGTGTATTGATGACTTGTGTATAAATGTATTTATACTTGATAGCAAAGATCAGATAATTTTCACTCGTTAAAATATCCACGACAGTAATATATTAGGACAAGAATTTTTACTAGTAACTCCAGCGTCCAGCCACATGAAATATATTTATCTCTGGTGATTTATGAAGCATTGGGCAAATCCCTGCATGGTGGCCACAAACTTTTTGTATTTCCATGTTTACCTATATAAACCATGATATTGAACGGACTTGAGAGGGACTGAGGGAAAAAGCATGCTTAAGAAATGAAAGATTACACATGCAACCAGTTTATCAGAACTCATCAGCATATATCTAAACATCATAGTAAAACCATGATAGTAAAACAGAAAATATGATAAATATCACATACTTTCGTTACGCGTGAGTGGTTGGGTAGTCGGCCAACTATGCTTGTGTTTGTTTAACGGTTCCGCTGGCAGACGGAAGGCCATATCAAAATGTGGCTGCAATTTCAAGACAAGGAGGAATTAGCTAGGCTTTTGATATGTATATTTAGTTCTTTCCTACGGCCAGGAAAAGAAGTTGAATACCACAAACTACAGTAAGATAGTTATGGACCATCAATGTCCATAATGCTTTCAAAAATACAGAATGTCCATAGGATGGGAACCGCTGTTTTAAAGTCATCTTGAAGCCGAATGAAGAGATTTGTTGCACGCATCACGTCTGAAGTGATCCCAACTGACAGTCGTGATGGTCTGTCGATGTACCAGCAGTTTAACACACCGGTGCACAGAAGGAGGCAACTGTTAACTGAAGACAAAGGTCAGGCTCAGAATTTTCTGAATGAATAGTCATTTGGAAAAAGCAAGAGGTCAAAAATGCGTTTAATGCATGCAAGGTATTTGTTTCTTGATAACCTTCTCACCTGTGCAGAAGGCGGCCATATTTTAAACGAATTTAATTAGGCTTTTTTTTCCCCGTCATTCTGCGTTAGTTAAAACTGGCACACGGAAGTAAGTTTGGGCGGAGGGTAGGACGTGCTGACCGAGGCGAGCCACCGCACCGGTGTTGGTTGAGAGTGGCGCAGCCCGAGCCTCACCCTACCCCTCGCGAGGCGACGCCTCTGCTAACCTCGCTGCTTGAAATGACGTCGTTCGTGATCCAAGCTCCCCACCAGCAGCAGCCCGCGCCATGCACAAATGTATGAGAGGGTGCGAGATATTGTGGAGGTCCTGGCGGTAATCGAGGAGGTCAGACTTCCCACGGGTCCGAGTGAAAGCCAGACCTGAATGACCACATTTCTCCTTCCATTGTGATTGAATTAAGATCAGTCGGCTAATCACGATTTCATTTAGATATGTCGTAATATGATACGTTCTTAGTTTAACATCAGTACACACACATACACGCGCCCGCGCGCGCGTTTGGCCAAAATTAGAATATGCCCCTTAATTTACAGGGAAAGGCAAGAGGTTGAAAAAGTTGATATGAAGTGAACCAAGAAAGCTGTTATAAAAGGTCTAAATGAGGTACCTTTAAAATGGTGTATGAATATTCCATTCAACCACTTCTGTCATACTGTATGTTAATGATAAAATTGAAAATGTATGAGAAAAGAAAGTTCCATAGATGGGGCCCCATGTGTGTAAAACTCCATGCCCTAACTACAAATAAGTAATTACAAAATGGTAATTGCACCCCGGGATAACTGCAAGTGAGCCCAACCATTTTGCATTACATGGCACCGCTCTGGGATGGCTGATCATAATCATTTATGATCAACCATGACTAATAATTGTAAACCACGATCTTCTGATAACTATAAACCACGAACGTTTGTAATAACTATTAACCACGACACTTTGATAGCTAAACCATGACCATAAGAACGTACACCCTCTGTGATATTATAATTATAACCGCAACCCTCGGAAAACTAAAATCAACTCCAATGTTGAACTATAATCCGCGATGCTTTCTGTAATAGCTACAAGCTGCTCGTGCCAGGCAGACCTCAGGCCCATGCCCACTGCTACGGGCAGCAAACACGTCGGCCTCCAGGTTAGTAGAACTCCAGCGAGTGCACCAAAATCCACGTAGGGGAAGAGAGGGACACACACCTGTGTACAGTTTTTTTCCGTTTTGTATAAGTCAGCAGTAAACGAGTCAACAGCGAGCAGCTAGCTCTGTCGGAGATGTCACGGTACCGTTTCTGAAGAAGTCAAGGCCAAGGGGGATGAGATGAAGTTAGGAAGCGTTTGGTTAATACCAAACGGTGAGAAACACTAACAAATATCGACGTCGTTGCAGATTGGAAAATCTTACGTCGTACAGAATATTCATGAAGCCACAGCCGACAACCTTAGGGCGTAGAATCGAAGGTAAAAAAAAAAAAAAGCTTCCCTCATTCTGTTTTACTTTGTTTAACCTCCGCTTGGACTTTCTTCGCCTTTACTTCAGTTAGCGTTTTCTCGCTTGTTTTTTATTGGTGAGTTTGCCGCCAGCATTAATTTCACTTCATAATTACATTATATCTCTTCTCGAGCATTGATTTTTGTTTCCCCTTTTTATTACGAGGAGAATACACACAATCTTTGTCCTTGCTTTGTAATTGTATTTTTCTTGTTAGACTCAGCGGCACGAAATTTGACATTTATCGCGTACTGTATCTTTCCCTCTCCCTTCAATGGTCACCATGGGTCGTGGAGAGCCAGACACGGAACAAACATCATTACGTACAATGTTTACGTCCCGGTTCTCGCCATCTTACCCGGGATAGCTGCCAGGTCTCGCCAAATACCCTTGACGAGTTATGACGTCTCGGGTTTTTAATCATCAGCTAAAATTACTTATTTACGAAATGTGTGTATAAATGTTATTCTTTGTTTTGATACATTTATGTGCTCCCGGTTAGTGAATTGGCTTTGGGTTTCGTTCCCAGAGCGTGAATTTCTTGGTAGTGGAACATTTCTTCCAATCAAAAATATACTGCGAGAAACGCCTCAGACATGACATGAAATGAGTTATTAATTCAGCAGTATTGCAGCTTGTGGCAACAGCTTGCTGACACAGGTACCATGGAAGAGGTCTTGCGATTTTTGCCACAAGTTTATAATCGCTGTACATTTACAGCACATATCGCAGACGCCTTTTTCTTTTTTAGTAAATTTCTGGTTAATAGTAATAGCATCGTAAGTTACGGATGTGATTTTGTTATTTCGAGAGGTCATTAAAGTGAAGATGATATTGGTTGAAGATCCAAGATGGTTGGGGTGCGGGCGAGGGGGCTGGCCTACTTGCGGCTGGAGGCAGGGGTCTGGTGGCCGCGGCCGCCGCGCGTTAGTAGCCTCAACACCACAGTTCGAGACAGATCACTACTTGGTGCTGCGTCATAGTCTCTTAAAAAAAAAAAATAGTTTGACATGAAACTCTCGTCTCTCGTCTTATTTCTGTGATTCTGCATTTTACCAGTGGGATACAAGATGGTGCTTTAAAAGTGGTGAAACGTAGTGGTGTAAAGTTGCCCTGTTGAACCAGGGACTATCGTCGATCTAGGACTATCTACTTGCCTCTGCATTCCTGAAGTGAAGGTAGGACACACTTCTTCCTAAATTCTCCTACTGTACCTTAAGAATTCACGCATGATTTATCCAGTACGACAGAAAATTATTCTTATGACGTTCTTAGGAGTGTAAAGGCTGGTGGTCATGCATTTGTTAAGTATAGGCATCTGTGGCAGCACTTGCCGGTATGTGGCGGGTGGCCAGGCCAGGCCAGAGCGGCCGTGGTCAAGCCTGCAAAGAGGCTTCCCTTATAGACTGTGACCACCACGCAATACTCACTACTCTTGTAACTCCACTTGGACTAAGGAGGACCTTTTCATGTCCCATGCTGAACATGCGATTATGTTGTAGTTTTGCTGTGCTAAAACATGAAAGTATTGTCATCAAAAGTTCCCCAATTCTTCTACGCAGGACACAAGACGCCCATGAAATCCAGGCCTAAATCATACCTACACCTGTCCTTCACTAAACTTACAAATCAGGAACCTGTAATGATAAAAGGTTTAACTACACTTTTGCCCCGGAATGTACAGTTGTACTGCGCTAAACCTATAGTTCAGTGTGTCCACATATGTTACAGTAATTACACTTTTGCCACTATACATTCTAATTGCACCAAATTTGTGCTCGTGTTACATTAAGCCTAGACTTGTGCTTGACCGGCACTTGTACAGCATCACACCCAAGACTAATTCGGTAATAAATCTTTAGTTGACCCACATTAAATACACTTATTTCACTTAAAACCACTAGAGTTTATTGTACACAGTAACCTTTTCATTTCATGTAACATTTCAATGCTACGTACGTCATCCTGAGCCTGCCACTCAACCTACACACATACCACACGATAGCTTCAACAATCTGTACCATACAGAACCAGCCTTTGAGGCTAGCTGTACTACGCTGAAGCGATGCTGGCCTGTATTTGACCAGACTTTCCCCGTTGCCCTCATGAAAAACAACACGAAGCATTTGATCGTCCAGCCTAGACACCAATTTTTCTTCAGCCTAGTAATGAACATATGAAGTCTGAGGTCCTAGGTAAGGGACCCAGAACCTTGTGACTCCAGCTCGTCTGGTGGTGGTAGTGTGTGGTGCAGGGGCCTGGACGCCACCGGCATAGTGAGTGACGGTGTCAGTAGTGATGATGGTCAGACTATCATGGCGGCACGTTGTCAGGTACTCTCTACATGTACATGACTGCTTCGTATTCTATCTCGCGCTCTTACTATATCTGAAGTTTTAGTCTTCCTGTATGTTTCCAACGCGACGGACGCTTCCAATTGTTACCCGTCATATTAATTGTCCAGCTTTTCTTGTCACAGTATTTCCCTGTGAGGCCTGTCACGTTATCTTTGTGGCTTTTTATTTAATTTCCTAATTATCATTCGTTACATTACTTTCCTTTTGTGGTCCATAAATGACTTCCCTCAGTGACCCGTTACATACTTCCTATCTTTGGTCCGTTACATTACTTCTCTTTTATGGCCCGTGACGATACTTCCTCTCTCCAGCTCACGACGTTACTCCCTCTATGTGGTCCGCTGGCTACATCAGTACATCTTTATTCCGGTACATTACTGTTCATTGTAGCCCGTAACTTAGTCTGTTGGGCTCGTCACCTTCCTCTTGTACAGCCTAACACATTCGTCTCACCCCCCTCAGGTAACTCAGCACGTCCCCCTCCTCCATCCCACATCCGAATGGTTATTTCTGTAGCTCGCGTGACCCGTCACATCACCTCTCGCGCAGCCCATCACGATACGCACGTGTCGTCACACCGGACCATTTAATAATGTTTTGTGATATTCTGCACGTGGCCCAAGGTACATCTCACTGTTTTCCACCACAGCAACCATGGCGTATGCTGGGGTAAAGAACAGTTGTGTGTGGGGAGTTAGGGCGTGTTACGGAGGGTGACGGGGTACGTGTGTCGGAGCGGCAGGAGTTTGTGAGCCAGGCAGGGGCTCCCGCCACGCCTCCTCCTGCCTCACAATAAGTGATGGCCAGGGCCTGCAGCCTGCCCCAGGTGATGCGACGGTCGGTAGGTTGGTTGGCTCATCTATCTCTTGACGTGTCAGGTCACCGTAATGGATGAATTTCATAAAATTTTAGTGAATATTTTGATTTGCAACATTGCAGAAACTTGAGAGATTAAAGATGTATTCCGGACAACAGAACAGAGATGGAGCGAATTGCATATTACTGTTTGGATATAGACATGATACTCCACGATAGGAATGTAAACATACGCGAACAAATATCCCTGTATGTGTTGACAGGATTTGATCAGGGGAGGCAGGTTGTAAGTTGTGTTCTGCGGGAATACCAAGATTTGGCAACGTTGCTTCCTGTGTTGTCTTCGCGTTGAATTTGTACCGTTTACGGTAACCTTGATTTCTGTAAGAAATGGAAGGCCTCTGTATGAACGAGCCGCATCATCGTCTCAGGGAAACATATTGCCAAGTGATAGAACAAACCACGGGAAAATCAGATCAGTAGGTAGATATGTTACACCTTACACTGTTCTGGAAAAGCTTAAAATGTAATCTTTTCAGTGTCGTTTGTAGAGAATCAAGACTCGAATGAAGCCAAGCTGATTATGTATGCTTTGAGAAGGGGCGGGATGGCTGGGAATAGAGGTGACCATCCTCGATTTTGCAGGAAGCACAGCGCCGCTGGGTCTAGGAACCTGCCACCTGCACCCCTGCCTGACCCCTACCCCCCCTCCCCTCATCGCTCCTCCCTCCACTTCTCAATTATCCACCCACACCTTCACACACATATTTTTTCATACATATTCGCCATATATATATATATATATATATATATATATATATATATATATATATATATATAT
>JAYMFT010270482.1:0-10633 GCA_038088735.1 Panulirus argus
CTCTCTCTCTCTCTCTCTCTCTCTCTCTCTCTCTCTCTCTCTCTCTCTCTCTCTCTCTCTCTCTCTCTCTCCATTGGAGACTCAGTCACATCAAGGCCAGGCTTTAATTGAAATACAGAGAGGATCATGAAAGGGGTAAAGAGAAACAAGGGAAAGTATTTATGAATTTTACTGAGCTACTGGCATTGATACCTTCAGTTGGCTGGTATTGGGAGTAACAATGCTTTGTTATCGTGTCGACATGCCCACCATTAGTACACACAGCTCGACACAAGGTATTGTATCTAAGCATATAGCAAACATCACTGGCAATCACATTTTCATTTTTAGTCTTTTACACATGCTATCGTAGTAATTACCTCTTCTCATGTTGTTATTACCTTAATGGGGTAGGGGGGGAGGGAATCAGAGGAGGATATGTACCAGATAACTAATCAAAACAAAGATGCTATCAGTGGCCACTTATGATTAAGATAAAGAAGACAGAAGGGCAACACCTCATGCAGATTTGGTCCTTAGGTTGTTGGGGCCTGAGGCAAGAAAGTCAAGTGGGGCCCTTTAAAAGCTTAATTTGATGATCTGAAAGCAAGTCAGACATTTCCGATATTAGTTTCACTTTGCCATATCCATGAAACTTGAGGGAAAGTATCTTAATACAGTATTGATAATATGAGTATTAGAGATAAAAGAACATAGAAAATTGGGGGACCACTAAAATTGTGGGGCCTTGGGTGGTTGCTCAGTTTACCCCTCTTAGCCTAAGACCAACATATCCACATGAATTACAGCCAATGAATGAAATCAGGCATGACAGTATGTCAGGCAAAATTCAAACTGTAGTTGGCAGCTGAACACCTTTCGGAATGCCATGGCCCTTCCTAAATCTGGTGAAAGGGAGTAAATTTTTGAGCTTTCACAGTTAGATATGAAATATTATGTTTTAGCTTAATGATATGAACAAAGTTATGAGGACTACATTGTTTTGTATATTAAGATTCAGGGAACAGTGTTATTTGAAGCTCAGAAAAATGGATATTTGAGCATTAAACTTGCCATAATACCCATTTTCTTCCTGTCTCTTTCTCAAGGACAGTTGTGCTCCACTGTTTTTTTTGCTGTTATAACCAGTATTATGTTTTCCCTTAAGTGGTCACCATTTTAACATAGTCTCTGTTACCAATTGAATGGTTCATGGATAATTATTTATCATCGGCAGACATCCCTTAATGTCTGATGATGTCTTGGACTGATACTGAGGATGCTAAGGGTCCTTGAGGGATCAGTCTAAAAGTGACATAATAGCCACCTTACACTATGTGCTTGCATTTCTTGACTCAAGCCCACTTTGTTTTGCTTTGAGAGCTGAAAGAAGGTAAATCACTTCCTGGCCATTAAAGGTCAGGTCAAAGGTCTTACCATCATGCTCAGTGGTTGTACCATCCTCCTGAATGCTCAGGGGAGTTTGGGAGGCCTGACAGCACTTTAAACAACTTATCTTTATCATCATCAGAGACTTAATCTCAAAGTCTTAGGCAAGTTTTCATGCTTATTAGAACAAAACAGGAATAGAAAGTGGAGTGGATAAGAATTAGGCCAACCCAATGATCCTCCAATAAAAGACATTGCAAGGAATGTTGTCATCATACCGAAGATTCAGAGGAAGAGCATTAGGCATACAGTGTTAAGATAAATTGCCAGACAAGTTCAGGGTTAAAATAGTTATAATCTTATCATGTTTTGTGATGTATTTGTGACGGGGTGTTGTGATTAATAAAACTGCTTAAACTTTCAGGTAGGATTTGATTAATAAAACTGTCTTGTGTCAGTTTTGAAAGTTGCTCGAATATAAAAATGTCAGTATTATTCGAGGTGTTTAGTGCCAGTGATTACTATACCCTCAATTCATAGTTAGAGGTCCGGCTAGGCAGTGAAGAGTTAATTGGGTTAAATTTTGATGGATTGGGGCACTCACTGAGAGAAAAACCACATTCCTTTAAGTTTCATCACCCTAAAATATGTTATAATTGTTATTTTAGATATTATTAAAGACATTTAAGGATCACCCAGCAATTATTTCAGATAACAGGCCCATTTTTATAGAAGGGTCAGTCACATACTTTGACAGTTTGTCAAGGTGAGATAAAGTTACTGTTTAAAAAGGAAATTCTCGTCTGTTACACAGAGGCTTGTTGAAAACAGAATTACTTGTGACTATGGAGTTCTTTGTCTTCAGAAAATATTCGTGGGATATAAAAATCCAGAGGGAATTGGGTACCAGGATTAGATAACGTACAGTATATATATTGTTTAAGTGCGTGCCTTGCTAGTGTTAGCTTGTGCTTGTTGGTAAAGATCCAGGTCCAGCTGGACTGCTCCACCTGTTAGGGTTAATAGTAGAATTAAGGGAAATGAAGTATGATCACAGTTTATAGGAGCACCACAACATCATACACTATCATACACATTATTGTACAGTTCACCTTGGAAGTTGTTTTGAATGATAATCAGCCTCCCATGCATTGCAGTTTCAATTTTTTTGTGGCAGTCAAGATACAAATAGTCCATGCAACATTCTCTTTCATCTAAAGCTAAGCTCACTTTCTTTTAGAAATTGAAGAGGTTTGGTGACCTCCTTTCCCTGAAACCTTGTTATCTCTCACTTAGGTAATTTTACCTCTGGAGGCAGTCGTCCATTTGCTTTCTGATTGTCTTTTCCAGTACTTTACAGACTACATTCATTACAGAGCCCAATGTGCAGTTCAGCTCCTCTTCCCAGACTCCTTTCTTATAGATAGGTATAGTATGATACTTGCCCTTTTCCACTCCCTTAGTACTTTGCTCTTTTCCAGCAAAATTTTCAATAATATTTCTAGATGTTTCTGAAGTGTATTCTGTTAGTGTCTAATATAGATATATCAGTGCTTTCTAAGACCTCATCCCCATTCCATCTCATTGATGTTAGGGCTTTAGTGTCTTCTGTGAAAACACTTTTGAACCTGTCTTGTATTTCCTCACATGACCATACATCATCCTCTTCAACTTTTCCCTCAGAACCTCTTTGCTCCTCTTTAACTGGCAATTTACCCCTGATAAATGTATGAAAAAGTTTTGGATTTACCCTTACCATTTTTTTTTTTCATACATATTCTTGCTTTCTCATACCATATAGATAATGGCTAGCTGGAGTGCTGCTTATATTAGCATCAAAGCACATCTCAAAACTCCATTGTTTTTTGACATCACTTATTGAACAATTCCTCCTTCTTTCTTGACCTTTTCTTTGTATTTGAGGCTAGAAATACATATGTTCCAGTTCCTTCTTTGGAAATTTCATAGAACTTTTCACAGCATTGCCTTGGTTCCTGTGCTTCATTTCTCACTTTATGTTACCATTGAAACTTTTGATTTTTCAATAGTTTCCTTGATTTTATATCCTTAAATCTTTTCACATACAAGTGCTCGTAGTATCTGTATCTTACCTTCTCTTCCTGCCCCAGGAGTCCTTTCTGTCCTCTACAGGGCTTCTGTGGTGCTCAGGAAACTGACCATATCCACTAGGTGGAACCACAGGACACAATTATAGTGTCACTTTCTTCATTGTGATAGTAGGATTATGGGCATGTAGGGTCTTGGGATATATTGAGTAAGTGTTTGTAATGTTGAAGGGTTGGGTAGGGTTTGGACCATAGACAAGAAAGTGTAACTCATATATAAGAGTGCGGTTTGAGATGGGTGACATTTAAGACTGAGTTAGGAGGATAGCTCCCCCAGCCTGTCCTCTAGTTTCACTAGTTTGTGTACTCTGTGTTATGAGCACTTTTTCTTGTTGAACAGCTTTTAGGATGTTTAGAAAAGACCCTTCTGACCTTTTATGCTTTTCAGTCTTTGAACCTCCTTTTCATTCATTGTGCACCTTCTGAATCCTCTCAACTGACATGAATTTTTGTCCATCCCATTTATTGCATTCTTATAATTCCTAGGATCCTCTCTCGTCTCGTGACATCTTTAATTTTTACTCATTTACTCCCTCAGTTTCTCTAATTCTTCCTCCAAGTGTGATAACTTCTGAATCTTTTTCTCAATAGTTTCTGCAAAACTTTCTTGCTTTGTGGTAATAGCAATTTGTTCCTCATTTCTCCATTTTCTCTATCCTTTGTAGACCCACATGTAATTACCTATGACTTTTTTTCACCATATGGGGAGTGAGTTATACACCTTTGGGGCCTGTTCTCTTTAACATTCTGTCATACAGCTATGGAAATTTATGTATACTGTCTGCATTAACTATATCCTCAGTCATTTTGTACCATTCATTCACCTGTCTCATGCTGTAAAAGTAATTCTTTACATCCTTTTTAACAAATTTCTTGCTTGATTTCGTGTAATGTCCTATGATTGCTCTGTTCCTACATCTATCAAAGATCTGTTCACTGTCCACTTCTTCATTCGGTATTAAAGACTTATTGGTTTTCATCAAGTTAACCCTTGCTCTTCAGTCTTCTGGTGTGGGCAAAATTTAAAGCCCTTAACCTTTCCCTGTAACTTAACTCTCTTAACTCTGGTACCATGTTTCTTGCTCTCCTCTGGACCTTTTGCAGTCACCTCTGTGTGCTTCTTTAGGTGTGGTGACCAATCTTGAGAGGCATATTCTAGTTTTGTTCATGTGTGTGTGTGTGTGTTTGTGTGTGTGTAACTGTATACTTAGTGTGCATGATCTACAGGATTCATTGATTAATCATATGCTGCATATTTCTTTCTCAGGCCACACATGTGGTCCCCCCAGATGGAGGCTGGGGATGGGTGGTGGTTGCAGCGTCTTTCATGTGCAATGTTATTGTGGATGGTATCATCTTTTCCTGTGGAATGTTACTGCCCAAGTTCAGGGATGAGTTTAATGTGTCTAATTCTGAGGTGTCATGGGTCAGCTCACTCCTTGGAGGCTTTTACCTCATTGTCGGTGAGTGCACTGTTTTCTGTTAAAGTTATTACTATTTAAGGATAGGTAGATATCAAGTACTGAAGAATCTTTCCATTATCTTACATTGTTTTGTATGACAACTGCATTTAAGTTTTTTATCAGAGGAGTGTCTCATACTTTGTTCAGTAGTTTCAAGCTGAAATATTAGGTTTATCTTGATTTACATTTGCATACTAAACAATATGATTGGGATTTTGAATATTACTTTTTGTTATTTTGTAGCTATTGCTTCATCATAATGTAGCAAGAAAGAATGAGAGTAGTGGAATTTATGATTAAACTATCAGTTTATTGGAAAGGCATGGAAGTTAGTGTTACATAGAGATGGATAAATTTAAGATAAATCCCTGTGATAGTCATCACATACTACAAATTTTTCCTTTAATTATCACTCCTGAGACCTCTTAAAGAGAATAATTATAGAATGTTATAAGCACATTATATGTGTACTTGTAAGGTTATTCTACTGCATACATGAGTATTCCTCCATAAATAATTGATAGTGTAATGTATTATGTTCTGTTTAAAAACTTCTCCTTGGACTTGAACATCATACTCCTGCCCAGTATGGAACTTTCATTATGACTAAATTTCCATATTGATACTGGTGTAATATTTCATAGCTTCCAAGCTGCAGGTGTTGTATGTCCATGATCTTTTGAATACATTACATGTGGATATTCTTAGTTGTTGTATATCAAGATGTACTTGTAGTAGTAGAGTAACTACAAGTTGAAAGTGTAAACTGAGACTTTAGTCCTGTTTGTGGTAGTGTGGAAGCCTTTGTTCAGAGTAGCATATTGGCCATAACTCATTTATGCATGACCCAATAGGCTGTATGGGCTTTACCAGACTCTACCTACACAAGGGTACGCTGCAGGTAAAAACTCACCTTTGGTGAGGTTATATTATTGAGAGTACAGTCTAAATACTTCTCACTTCCAAGGAGTCCATCATTTCCTTGTTACTGGAATTAGTGCAGCTTTGGAGCTGTAGGAGCATGTGGAAAGAGATCCTGGGTAACACCAGAACCCTTACTTAGAATGAGGTCCTGGTGTAACTATAAATAAATGAATAATTAAAGACAGGGTGTATGTAGTTTCTTATATTATAATGAAGAACATTAAAGTGTAAAAGATAGACAGAACTGTAAAGTGGATAATCATGGTATTTTCTTTCTTCTTTTGTTGCACTGTAAGAATTATATTATATCATATATGAGGTTAATGTGTCTTACTTCAGCGACAGGATATCCAATAGCTTTAACTTATGATCAGGAAAGGTAATTATGATTAGATTTGAAGTCTGTGATTATCGTTAATATACTTAAGTATTATATTTGTTTCTTTGTAGGGCCATTTGTGTCAGCATTGGCAAATGCATATGGTTTCCGGACAGTTTGCATCTTAGGAGCAGTAATTTCTTCTGTGGCCTTTGGAATCTCTTCATTTGCAACTAGCATTTACTTTCTTCAATTTACTTTTGGAGTTATGGGTGGTAAGTTTTCATTTTTAACGTGCAATATGCAGATATTCTTAAGTCAATGTATATGGAGATTTTATTATATCAGTGATGGGCTCACTCTTGTAGCATTTGTTAGCTGCAAAAAAGCCAGAGTAGTTTTCCCATCTAATTAATATTGTTTTATTCCTTTGCACTGTCATAATCTTAAAAGGAGACTGAAAGAGCTTGTACTTTTATGTCATAATATTTGTTATGAGAGTTAATGTGGCGCTGAAATTTTTTCACTGTTATGAACTCAAAATCATTTATTGTGAATAGGGTAGTAGTTTACCCTGAAATGGCCCTGTATGTTATAAATGTTTAGAACTCTTCAGTCTTTATACAGAGATATTAGATATTATCTTTCTCTTTGTATTCATTGAGCCCTCCCAGGCTTTAGAATGATATACTTTTAGCTGAATCTCTGTGGATATTTTTAACATTACAAATTGTCATGCATATAATCATTCTAGACTCCTACAGCACTCTCTTACTCTGCTCTTTAAGTTGATCTATGGCAGCCATCATCTGCTACCACATATTCATTTGGATTACCTGATTCTTCTTCTAGAAGTAAGCTAGAAAAGAAAACGGAAAGCATATCTTGCGTTGCTTGGGGGGTTGGTAAAGCCAATTTTTATATAGCTGTGCTCAGCTTAACCCAAGAGCCTTCCATGCCTGTTGCAGGAGCAGGACCACCTTAAAAGAAGAGGTCACAAAGATTAAGAAAGATGAGGGAACAGTGACATGTACAGTCATGGATAGTTGTGAGGTAGGTACTCAGTTTTGAGTTCCACAAAGTATTTGTTAAAAAAAGTGAAGATCCACATATAGGTAATGGAGCCCAAAATCATGATGAACTTTACACTGTTCTAGTTCATCCCAGAAACACAAATGGGCTAATGAAGAAGTAAAGGGACACTGCATCCCCTGACTCAAGCAGTATTAACCCATTGGATCTTAAGGAATGTACTTATGCTTTCTCCTTACTCCTGTGGTAGATCTAAAGTAAGTTCCCAAAAACTGGGCAAATTCTTCATGATTAGAAGCAGGGAAAGCACAAAACCCTAATGCAAGAGAGGATCATGTTCAAAGCTGCTCAGATAATGTCCTTTTAATCTGATATCTGTGCCCTGCATGGTGGTGGAGACTGACCAAATACTTACTTGACAAGGCATTGTGAAGCAAACAGGTACTCAGCAAGCACCAACATAGATGTTAATCATGAGTGATTTGCTTTGCATAACTGTTAGATTATTTTGAGGAATTGGAAACTGCCACTGATGAAATGATAGGTGTGAATATCATTTCTCTATATTGCAAGAAATCCTTTGATTTGGTCCTATGTAAGAAACTGCTTGCAAAAATTCCAATTGGTTGGAGGTTGAAAGTGGAGTCCTGCAGGGCAGTGTTCTTGAATTTGTACTTCTTACAACTTATGTAAATGGCCATCATTAAATGTTTTGTTAATGATGTTTTGATGTACAAGAGAATAAGTACACAAAGGTGGATAGAAATATGGCAAGAAAATATTGCTTTAGCATAACAAATAGCCTTTCATTAAGTGGAGATAGATGCAAAGTCATATGTTTAATAAGTAAGAATGAGGATTTTGTACTTAGAATATGTGGAGCAGTGCTGGAAGACACTGGAGAAGAAAGAGATGAAGGTGTGTATTGTACCCCAAACTTGAAGCCATCACTTTATACTGTTAGGTTGCTGCAAAAGCAAATGCCATATTAGTGATAAAAAAAATTACATAAATGGCAAAAGCATTTTTTCTAGAGCTTTACAAGAGTATAGTATGTTCCTGTATGGAATATGCAATGGACAATGCACACTTGGTTTCCTGACAACAAAGGAGACACAGATATGCCAGAGAGAGAATACAGATTGCCTCAGATTTAGACTCTGAGCTAAGTGGCATTATATGAGGAAAGCATAATGAGTTTGGATTGACAGCAGGGAATAAAGGAGAAAGGAAAAATTTGTTTAAATTTTTGTACCCTTTAGTGGTTTTGAAAATATAAATTTGTTTCAGTTCATCCTCCTCACAAGTGGAGATATGCAAGAGATCATACATAACAGGCCTCTTGGAAAAGAGGAGATAGTTGAGTCCCACTGGGGTTGGTCCTTGGGCCACTGCCATTCATGTTTTATGTGGATGACCTACCAGTAGGACAAGAATCATACCTGAACGTGTTTATGGATGATACTAAACTTACAAGAGAGGTCAGGTGTCTCCAGGATAATGAGAACCTCTAAAAATAACTAATCTCCACATGTGGTTAATGACTAGGCTAATTAAGTTCAGATCAGCCAGATGAAGTGAAAAGGGTGACATTGTAAAAGGAAACCTACTTATGACTACCATCTAGTCAGGAAGAAATTGCAAGATTCAACATGTGAGAGACTTTGGGGGTAGATATACAGTAGCACCAAGCATGTCCCCCTTGCCATCTCATGGGAATTGTTGCAACAAATTATATAGTGGTAAGCATCCAAATTACCTTCTGTAGTTTAGACAAGAAGTGTTCAGGAAAATGTTTACAGCATACGATAGATCTTACCTAGAGTATGCAGCACCATTCTGGTCTTTCCACATGAGGTAATGTAGAAATCTGTTAAAGAAGGTTTAGGGTTAGTAGCAAAAACTAGAAATAAGGGAGAGAGGTTAGATATCATGGAATTTCCCGCATCAGAAGGAGGTTGGAAAAGGGAAAGCATGACAACATTGTACAAATTTCTTGAGAGACACAGTTCTTAAAAAGTGGAAATGTCAGATCAATGAACATAATGGGAAACTAGAGAAGCTAGTTTCAAAGGATGTGTAGTAATACTTTTATAAGATAAGAATTGTGAATATGTTGTACACGGTATGAGCCAGAACCTTAAGTGAAAACTTTACAGGTTGTTTTAACAGATTGTGTAATACAAAAGAAAGATTAAGAGATGAAGCCTTACAAGTTCAGATCTCTCTCCTTTTATTGGCCATACAAGTTTAGATCTCCTTCCTCACATTGGCCTAACAAGTTAAGATCTCCCTCCTTGTATTAGCCTAACAATTTTAGGTCTCCCTCCTCTTATTGGCCTCACAAGTTTAGATCTCCCTTTTTGTTATTGTCTTTCTCAAGCTCAGATCTCCCACCTCTTATTGGCCTTTGAGGTTTAGATCTTCCTCCTCTTATTGGCCTTACAAATTTAGATTTTTTTTTTCCAGATCTCCCTCCTGTTATTGAACAAATAGGAAAGTATAGAAAAAAAGAGAGGGCGCTCATAGAACCAAGATATGGAATGAAAAAAGAAACTTTGTCTTTGAACCCAGATTAATGAAATGTGCTACCAGAGTGGGTTGTTTACAGCCACAACATTAATGCCTTTATTGCCAGATGTGTTAAATACATGATAATAAAAGCTATAAGAGGCTTAGGAGTCTCTGACCCCCAAGACCTCTAACATTCTTGAAAGTAAGGGTGTTTTGTAAGATATGCATAGGAGAGTTAAGCATATAAGAGGAAGGAGATTTAAAGTGATTGGATGAGTAATTTATCAGGAAGAAGGTAGGGAGAATAAGGATGAAGAGATGGAAGGTGAACATGTTATCAGGTCAAGATCTTGCACGTGCCAGCTACTAGGAGTGTGATAGATAGTGTTATAGATTTATGCAGATGAAGCTGTGTTCTTACCCATTTCCTCATGCTCATTATTAGCTAATCCTAGTATCCAGGGGTTTAGAATCAAAGCCTATTATTTAAATAGATGTTGGAATCCTCCTTAGACCACTTCCTTATATAAATAATACTGTTAAGAGGACCTATATGATTTCATTGTTTTACTTCTCTCTGTATCCCAGGTGTTGGCTTTGGGTTGATATATGTCCCAGCTGTGATTGCTACAGGCTTCTATTTTGAGAGGCGTCGTGCTCTGGCAACTGGCATTGCTGTATGTGGCTCTGGTATTGGTACCTTCATCTTTGCACCCCTGAACAACTACCTCACAGCAACAGTTGACTGGCGGTGGACCCTTGTTGTATATGCAGGTCAGTAATTATTGTACATTATTACTAGCTGTTATAATTATTATTATTATTATTATTATTATTATTATTATTATTATAATTATTATTATTATTATTATTATTATTATTATTAT
>JAYMFT010270493.1:0-10633 GCA_038088735.1 Panulirus argus
TATATATATATATATATATATATATATATATATATATATATATATATATATATATATATATATATATATGCAAATTAAACGTGAATTCGTTCATCGCAATATACATGTTCGTAATTTGCATAAATTTAATTACTGATTCAAAAAGAGCAAATGTTTTAATGCAGCCATTCGCAGTGATTAATTCCATACTATGGTCTAAACTTTAACCAAAAAGAAGTAATTGTTCCCTAGTCTAGTGATTAGCTTTTTTGTGATTAATTGTCTAGAAGCTTATGATGATACAACGAGGGAAGAAATTGCAGTTTGATACTCAATTTTATTCATATATAACTGGATCTACGATGGTTTTATATATGTGTGTGTTTTTGTTTGGAGAGAGAGAGAGAAAGATTTTCTTCAGGACGTATCGAAAGTATACAAGGAAAGTTACAAGAACTAGTAGAATCAGGAAGCATGTTGAGCGAATTAAGGATCTTGATAAAGTTCATATCACAAGGATGGTGAGTCCTATCTATCCTTGTTAGAGGCATCCTTCTGGATATACCCTTGCCCTCGAGCAGACTTAGAATTCTCCTGCTCTCTCTTTCTGAGGAAAGCTTCAAACTCTTCAGTGAGATGATTTAATTGAGACGACAAGCTTGATGATTAAAAAAAGATCTCAAATTCATAAATGCTTTGGCTAAAGAGTTTGAAGGCATTCGACACAAGAAAATTAGAAAGGTTTAGAGAGCATCTAGTAGAAAGTGTTATCAAAGCGGTCTGATTTGAGAAGAAGGCTTATTGTGTGTGTATGGCGATCCACGGGACAATGAAAACCATCCCGTGGAGCACATAAACAAGGGTCTGTCATCTGAAACCATAAAGAAAACAAGTGAGAAAGAAGAAAATGTCAGTTGTCATGTCATCTTGCTTGACGGTCACTCTGGATCTCTTCCGGGGTAACAATGGCCGCAGGAGTGACAAAGGAGCAACATGAAAACGCTTTTACCAGCTCTCGAGGAGGGACAAAGGTGCCGTCAGTGGGTCTGGACGGAAAAACTACCCAGCCTGCCCCCAGCTCTACCCCGGAGTGACTGTCCAGCCTACAGACACTGGAAATGTCCTCCTGAGTGGCTTGTCAAGATTACAGGCACTTTAAACGTCTTTCCGAATAAATGTCCAGCCTATAGGCTCTCAGAATGTCATACTAAACAAATGCCCATCCTACAGACGCCTGAAATGTCTTCTGAGCGAAAGTCCAGCCTAAAGGAACATTGCCGTTATGAAATGCATAGAAACGTCTATGAGCCCGAGATGTGCCTTCTGATGGGAAACTTTACTTCAGACGTCCTGATTTTAGATGACGTCCTCTGATGTTCCACCTCTTGATATCCTGCCCACTCTGGTAACCTGCCTAATGATATCTGTTTACAGATGATATCCAAGCCTACTGATAAAATCCTGTGCACTAAATATATCCTGCCCACCAATGGTATCCTGCCGACTGGTGCCCATTGATAACATCCTGCTAACTAATGAATTTCTAGGTTCTGCTATCTTGCCCAGTGATGATATCCACTCTTCTGATGATATCTTGGTTCCTGCTATCGTACTCCAAATGAAAAAGAATCGTCCCAGCGGAGGTCCTGATTTCACACGTCTCTCGTCCTAAACTCTAAGGCAAAAAAAGGCTTATCTGGAAAGGCTTTGGATATAAAACTACACCCTAAACAACTCCAGATTACTAAAGACTATAAAGAAAATCGCCCCTGGAATCTCCACGTCCAAAACTATTTCCAGACAGAGTCTTTTAAATACAAATGTGTGTCTGTTACACGCTGCCAGAACTATGTACTCCACGCAGGCCTCCAGGAATCGTCAGACACCCCAGTTCCAGATCCAAGGACATTTCAACGTAAATGAATATCAGAAGAGATTGATAGTAACCGTCCAGGGAAGGTGAGTACAACGGTGGAGAGATTACGAAAAGGAGAAATGGTTAGAAGAGGGTTTTCTTACGGGAATAGGATGGAGACTCGACGGTACGACCCTTGCGTACGACGATAAGACCCCTGAGCACGACCCTGGGGCATGACAGCACGACCCCTGGGTATGATGGCTTGTTCTTTGACCCTGACTCTTGAGATACGCATGTTAATATGAGTGACAAAGAGGGTAGGTGAGACATGTGACACGCGTGTGGCTGCTGCTTCCCATAGCTTCTGTGTGGAGACCAACAACGCGAGGATTGATGGGTATGATACCTCCTTCTCACGTAAGCGAGAACTGGAGTTCTATACCATCTTTGGTCTTCTCCACTTCCAGTAATTCTTCCTGCATTTCTCGTCCCTACTGTCTTACTCTTCGTCAGAGATATGGCCATGACTGGGGCATGCTTTTGACCGTTTCTTGTCAATCACTATAAAACAAAATCAGACGACTCAAAGTTGCATGGATTGTATATATACAGAGACAGACAAACAGACAGACGCCAACAAACAGCTAGACAGAAAGGGTCAAGTTCTGCGGCGCCTTCTGTATTGGCTCACTGGGAAGGGGGGGAGGGGATATCAGTACTCCAGGCTGTCTGTCTCCTGTGCCCTCTTTAACGCGGGCCAACACACGTACACATTACTTTTACCAAAGACTTCCGGCCTCACCATTTGGTACTTATTATCTCCCTCCCACTTTCTCCCTCATCCCTCCTTCTTTCTGTTACCATCTCCCTCTCTCTTGTCCATCATGTCAGAGAGAGAGAGAGAGAGAGAGAGGCTGGGTCAGGTAGGGCCGTCTTGGTCGGTCAGAGATGGCCTAGACAAGCTTTATCGGGCCCAGAATTATTGGCCTGCCTTAAGCGACGACCAGGGGCTGGGGTGACGGTCGTACTTGAGGAACGACCAGACACTAGGATGACGACTAGAGGACGTGAGACTCCCAGACTTAGCTTAGGAGTAGTGCACAAGTCTAGCCTTCAGCCGTCTTTCTGATAACCGGAATATTTTCTTTAAAAATTCAGCTTCACAAACACCGCCATTCAGAGACTCCATCACAACACGAAAGCTCCCCAAGATGATATCAAGACTGGAGAAGACTGAGACCTACTGATGGTAGACCTTCATACGCAAGCTGTAGCTGTTCGTACAGTCAATAATGTCATTTGATGAGACAATCCGTGAATTCGCAGTGATTCTCTCACTGCCAGGGAGATAATTGTGAAAAATCACAGCGAAGGATCCTCCTAAAATGAAATGTATTCTGGGGGCCGAGGATCCCAGGGGTCCGTGGGACCCAAGGGACCCGCAGATCCACAAACGAGATGGACCAAAAGACAAATCAGTGAAGCGATACGCATGTCATCTCCTTATGCCACCTCTTGGCTCGATCCCCTAAAATAATATTGTTGTGAGGAGCAGAATAAGAGGAAGGGAAGAGAGAGAGTGAGAGAGAGAGAGAGAGAGAGATCTTAAGTCACCAATATTGGTTTTTTTAACTTTATTATCTTCACATCAAGAGGACTTGAGATCTTTATTCGAATTATCACTCCGAGTTTATTTAATCTACAAAGCTTTTGAGTAGAATAAAGAGAACGGGTGGATGTTGAGCAGCAGTTATATATCCCGTTGGCAGGGGTGCTGGAGAGAGGCATTATGCAAATAGAAGGCGGGTATACCGTGTGAGCGGGACTGTTTTATAGACAGAGAGATGTGTCTCTCTGTACAGCTGCAGCCATGAGGGCTGTGTTTGCCTGATGGTACTGGTTCCGGACCAACATGTTGGTGCTGCTGCTAATTGCACTCTTGCTCTCTTCCTTCGTCCCTTCCTCTCTTTCTCTTGACTCTGAGTGTGTGTGTGTGTGTGTGTGTGTGAGCGTTTGTGTGACTGTCTGTCAGTCTGTCTGTGTGTTTCTCTCTCTCTCTCTTCCAAAGCTATATCACCCTCTGTTTCCCCTTCATGTTCCAGCATTTCGAGACGAGGTCCGTCTTCCAGCCTAAATGTCGGATATGGCTTGGGTTAAGCATTCAGGCTTGGAGATAGAGTTAAGGCTTGAAGGAAGGGTTCACGTTTGGAAGCATAGGGTTCAGGCTTGGAGTTACGGTACAGAGTAAGGCGTAAAAAGTTCATGCTTAGAGGGGAGAGTTCGGTCTATGGGATAGGGGTCGGGCTTGGACTCAGGCCAGGGATACTGAGTTCATCTAAGTGACGCTGCTTTCCTCATGTATTGTGCATCTGAGCGTCCATTCATCTGCCGCAGGGGCACCCTGGTGTGGCTCGCCCTCCTCTCTCTTATTGCCCTATTATGGCAGTATCCCAATTCTTACGGTCTTGTCCCAATTTTCATGGCCTTGTCCCACTCTTTGTGGACATTTTTCCCCTTTTTTTATTGCGTTATTGACCTCTTCATTGCCCTCTGTAACCCTGTCTCTGACCTTATATCCCTGACCCTGATCCTCCTTCCATCCATTGACCTTCTCTCCCTCATTCTGATCTCTCTTCCCTCTCCTTGACCTTCTACTCTTCTGCGCGACTGTTCTGCATATCCTACACCTTCCTTCTACTGTAGCTACCTCTCCAAACTCCTCTCTCTTAAAATTCTTTTCTATCTCCATCTTTTTCTAACCCTACCATTTTTAACCTCCTGAATTTCTCCTTCCTTCTCGATCTCCTCCTCCTCCTCCTCCTCTTCCTCCTCCTCCTCTTCCTCTACCCATTATTCTCATACTCTGTCATCGCCTCATACACGCCCTATGCACATCAAAACCCCGCCTCACGAGACCGTAATAAGTAAGCTCCCTCATCATGTTAGTCGCCTACTTTATTTACGAGTCTCCCGATACCCAGCCCCTGCAGGGCTCCGGCAGCCTTACTGTGTTGAGTTTACTGAGGCTGATGTTCGTGCCTGGTCCATAGCAGTGCGAAGTAAGACAGTCTAGAAAAGAAATGTGAAAACAAATCTTTCGCCGTGAGGAGATTAGATGATAATTTCGCATCAAAATTTTCCCCCTTTCCCGTAACAAATCCTTTAATGTTGGACGATGTTGAAATGGATTATCATTAACTTTAATCCGTGTCTGAGGTATTGCGGCGAAGTCTCTCAAAATCCGCACAGGTTTCGCCACAAAACTGTTGTTTTAGCACAGCCAGACGCTGACGAGAGTTCATATGCTTCACATTCAGCATCTGTCGTGTGTGACCAATATAGTGTCTTTGTTGTTCATGGTTTTGTGTTGGTCGTTTGCGAGCGTTGATTGTTAGGAAAATATGCTCTTGTGTTTCAGTTTCATTGCAATTAATTTCGCAACGTAATAGCAGTTAGAAATACAGTGAGAATCACAGTCCAAATTGTATCAGAAATACGGGGCATTTACAGTTAGACTGTCATTGTAATCACATTTAGACCTAAAGTGCAACAGTAATTGCACTTAGTACCTAATTACAATTAAACTTGCAGTACAATTGGGATCACACGGACTGAGGAAAGTCCTAGACAGATAAAAAAGTCCTATCCGTCTGTTTCACAAAGCTATCGTGTCTCTGTATCTAATCAAACTATTATTCTCTTTCTGTCTATAAATTTTTCATTCATTATGTTCAGTGATAATGAAGCTACGTTAAGAAATTTTGTTGGCGTAAGAATTATATTGATTATATTAGAATGTTTTATCACACATCATTTCAGATTATTTTTGGTAAATGTATAATGTTGAATTTCATGAGATTATCGGATCGTTATCAGATTATTGGATTGAATTACATAAGATTAGATTATTGGGACTGTTTTCATTTTCGGGTGTAACAACCCTCCCTGAACACAGTCTGATTGGAAAAAATGAAACAGAGAAACATTTTCTACAACAGAAGGAAAATCGCTACCTTAATTTGAATATAAGACAATCTTCAGGTAATTTGCTTCTCGTAACAATTTTGAACGAACCAATGGTTGTTAAGACGTAAATAAGAATGTATTAACGAGACAGAGAGAGAGAGAGAGAGAGAGAGAGAGAATAAACAGAAAAGATCACGACAAAAAAATGTAAATGAAAGACATCATGAATCTGGTAACTGCTATAGTTGCCAGACGCTGCCAGTGTAAACACCAACCTCGCGTAAAATACTTGGGCAAATAGTCTGTACTCCCCCGGGGCTGAAGTGGGGGTTGCAGACCCTTTCTGTTCTGTACCCGTCGCCTGGGACTGTAATGGCGGGGGCGAGTGCAGACCCTTCCTCAGACAAAGCACAGTGGATAATCATATGATATTTCCTCTGGATATAAACTGGCGCATCAGAAATGTTAACTTCACGTCTTTAAATGAATGTTTTATCCAGTATCAAGTATTTCTGGATCGATAAGCGATAAAAATTGGATCAGTTTATTGGTTAGGTTGCTGGCGAGGCCTTTGGAGTGAGCACCCTGGGATGATATAGCTTCATTTGTGATATGAAGGACAACAGACGAGAGAATGACAGCGAAATTAAGGTGTTATCTCTTATCATTTATAAATGTTACCTGATGAGAGAGCTCAAACCCCACTACTGCTTCCTCTCCACTCCCACCCTCCCTCATAACCTCCAACCCTTCACTCTTCATCAAGCTCACGTATATGCAAATGGCCGAACAATTTGCATATATTTTCATTTGATTAAATCATGTGGGCGCTTTGACCTAGCCTCCCGCAGCCCCTACATGGACATAGCCATTCGACTGGAACTGGTGACTGGGCCTTAACCCCTTGGCTGACTGACTATTGCACAGACCGGTGGCAGTGGACAGAACCAGTCGTCACAATATAGACAACTGGGATATGGAACGTTTGTTTGAATCATTTATGCAGTTAATTTATGTCCTTTTTGTTTACTCGTCTGTTCATTTTGTTGTGGACTGTTTCTACGACAGGCTGGGTGTGAGTGGCTGACGAATTGTGTTGTGCATTTGTGACCAACCGGGATTCTGAGTACGTGATAAAGTGCGTTGTGTGAAAAAGGTGTGTTGCGTCAGCGCGTGGACCGCTAAGGAAAGGTTTCTGAGTGCTTTTTGGCTTTTGTTGACGAGTGTTTGAGTTTGTTTTGTTGCTGGAATGGAGTGTGTGTGCGTTCTTGTGTTTCTCTGAATGTGTTAAATTTTGTGGACTAAAATACACACACACACACACACACACACAAACACAAACACAAACATATCTATATATATATATATATATATATATGAATACAGAAAAAATAGAAATCAATTATGGGACAAGGACTTAAAACGAGCTAAGCTAAACCAAATATTGGTAGCATGAAATGAGAAAGTGTACCCTTGAAGGGAGAAGATGTAGAAGAAGAAGAAGAAGAAGAAGAAATACATAGACCACCCGACTACCTTGGGAATATCAAAAACAACAGCATCGTTAACAAGTCGGGGCAAGACAGTAAAGCAGGGAATAATTGCACCATGAGAGACTAGAGCGATAGCGACGCTGATTCCAGATAAATACTGCCGTTCATCACCCATATGTTTACCTCTAAAATAGGGGGAGGAGGAGTTTTCTCCGAGTCTTTAATTTTCACAAGGAAAATGTTGGTAAATAAGGTAAATCCTGTTTTGGCATAAGTTATGAAGGCCAACCAAAAGTGTACAGGGAAGAAGGAAAATAGATTGGAGTCATCATCAATATATAGATGCGAAGTCTAATGTCAGAAGAGACCCCCCCTCTCCAGGCTTCTCCACAAAGGATTTCGTCCACTTCCGAACTTCAGCGAGGCTGAAAGAAAGTGACCGGCCAACAGATGCTCTTATGTAGGATCCATGTGGCTGGTATGTGTGTATGTGTGGTGCCTCTTCGTCCGCTGGTTTACGTATTTCCTCTTTTCTCCAACATCGACTTTGGTTGAAAAAGCTGCCTATTAGGAAAAGGACATTAATTACTAAAACCTCAGGTCTACATCGTCAAGTTAAGCACCTTAAGGTTATCTCATAGTAGATTTCCTTTCCTACATCAAGACTTTATCTACCGGAACCAATCATTTTCGATGGCTTCGTCTACCTTATCACTGGTACGTGGCTGATCACAGCCGGTTTTTGGTTCTCTCGTGCTTTTAGAAAATATTTATCCGTAACTCAGAATCATATTTCAGTATTACAGCAAATGGCGGGAATTAGAGTCATTTTCCCGTGAAGCCATACGTACTACCGGCTAACGAATGGTGATAAATGGTGTACAATTAGAGGCCCCCAAAATGTCGCTTACGTTCTTGGTGGAAATATGTTCGTTGGTTCCGTTGCGCTGTGGAGCGCCCACCGCGGCCCAGCTGATGAAGACACTGCTTCTGGGTCTGTTTGCCCAGACGGAGGCTGTTTGGTTAAAGTAAACAAGGCCGGCGGGTCCTCTGCCTAGGATTACCAGTTGGTCCGCCAACTTCATTTAAAGAAAGTGAGGAAAGAATATGCCCTTAAAGCGATTGTCTCACGTGTATATTTTTACCTTGTACACGCACACACGCATGCACGAGATACGCTTTCCCCCTTCCCTTTAAAATCTGCCCAGGCTGGATAAGACCAGTTGAACAATGCGTCTACCCACATCCAAGGTCCCGGGAGACTTAGAGGCAGCTCTTCAAGGGTCCCGGGAGAAAAGGGCAGCCATGGATGGTCACCAGGGGACAGGGGAGGCACTTAAAGCTCCTCAAGAGGCCGTGAAAAAAGATGTAACGGGTGCTGATGCTGCCGTAAGCTCCTGCTGGAGTTAACGAAGGTTCGAGGGTTGTCCATGGCACCCGTGGCACTGTGGCCCGGTAGAGACTCCTCCCAGCAGTCCCTACGATTCTTGGTTTCCGTGGCACTGTGGTCAAGCAATGTATCTGTTTCATTATATTCGAGGCACTGTGATCCAGCAGTATCTCCTCCCAGTAGTGTGTCTGGCAATGTAACTTAGCAGTGAGTCTTCCTCTTGCAGGCCAGGCGTTGCCTGCTTGTAGCCTTTCTTTTTTGATCATTATTTTCTGTTCCTCGTCAGCTTCTTCACTCTACGGTCATTGTTCCCCAAGGAACAGTGTGTGTTTTCGTACATAAACATTTTCCCCTTTCTCCTCTTTTTCCTCCTTTGTCCTTCTCCCTCTCTACGTTTCTCTCTCTTTGTCCTCTCTTTTTCAACCTTCCTCCTTCCTTCTCTTGCTTTGTAAATCTATCTATCATCCTTCTCTCCCTCCCTTCATCACGGTATCCGGCCCCCGGCAGCGGGGAGACAATATATAATTACTGTCTTCCCCTTCCGATAATCACTGTGCTGTGACCCGTAGGTAAAGCATTATTCAAATTACTGTGTGTGTATGTGTGTGTGTGTGTGTGTGTGTGTGTTCGTATTGTGTATGCCTGTATATACTTTTGTGTTTGTGTATGCGTGCACAAGTGCGAAAGATCATAAGTTCAAATGAGATGATATTGTCCGAAAAGTAATCACTAAAATAAAAAGATCATTACCATGGGTATTATTTATATGTATTTATACATAATCATTATCGCTATGATATATACGGACGTCACAAGCAAAGGTGTAGGAGTAAATGATAAAACTATTAAAAATCCATAAAACTCTCTGGTCGCGCAAAAGTCTTTCGGAACCGCACGTTGTGTTTCATTCGCTCCTCCCGGCAAGAGACGCGTAGGTCGGTGACGCCTAATGAACGCGTCTTTTCAACTGCCAGCTTGCTGTGCTGGTTACGGGGACTATCATTTCAACGTGTTTAAGAATCGTGTAGAAAGTTAAAAAACAAGAGAGGAAACCCTGAAGATAACTCAGTCAATAGAAGGATTACTCTTCATTAGACAAGCCAAGAAATGAGACAATGAGACGTGGGTGTTAAACTAGATTTGAGACTTCGGTTCTTCTCTAATTCCGATTAACACTCGCAGGGATTTGGAATGGTGTTAGAAATACTGACACTCTGTGCAACAGCAATCTATAACTAAATTCTTATAACTACAGTCAGCAACGTGATTTATTAAAGGCACATACAGCTGTATTATTTTCAGCTAGGCAAATCACAGGAACGACAACAAACCATACACGTATAGAATCAGCTCAGATTAGACTCCGCTCTGGGGCTTCATTACCTCGTTAGGTTTCACCTGCGGTCTCCTTGTGTCCTCCGCGTGAGGGTAATGGCTTCCTAGTACCTCGGGGAAGGATATTAGTTTCCTTGGGTCCTCAATAAGTACCCTCATGTGAGAGGTACGGGTCCCCTAGTGCCCCGATATGAAGAACATTAGTCTCCTAGTATCCCCAGGTAACTGATATTGGTTCCCTGGTACCCCAGGAACAGGATGCTGGTCCTCTAGTCCCGCCAGGTAATGAATATTGGTTCCCTAGTGCCCTAGGTTAGGGATATTGCTCTCCACATACGGGAAAGCTTCCTCCCCCTTCCTGGCTAATTTAGATCCTATTAATTAATGGTCTGGGGCTCCCCTCCCTGCTCCCATCGCTGATCCTTCATTCATCATATCGGCCTTTGAACCTCCCCAAGAGAACCGTAATGTATTCTCTCTCTCTCTCTCTCTCTCTCTCCCTCTCTCTCTCTCAACGGATTCCTCTTCTTTGCTTCACCATCGCTCCTCCTCCGTTCCCTGCTTCTCTCTCTCTCTCTCTCTCTCTCTCTCTCTCTCTTTCTCTCTCTCTCT
>JAYMFT010270504.1:0-10633 GCA_038088735.1 Panulirus argus
TTAACATATTTGTACATAATTCTCTCTGTTCAGTGCATATATATATATATATATATATATATATATATATATATATAGAACCTTTAGCAGTTAATGTGTTAAGAACAATGTGATCCAGATGGATACAAATCAATATAAACACCAGAAGGTCAAGCCAGCGGCACCTGGGGCGCAAGAGACCAATGTAAACAACGTTGGTTATCATGGTGCAGGAGAGGACGCCAGACACAACCGCTGGCTAGGCTGCGTGGGGCTCTGGGGGACCGCCAACGTTGGCGTGGCAAAGTTAATGGTAACACAACGCAACGTTTGTGCCACGGTGACGTGAGGCCATTATCGATGTTGACAAAGTGGACTTTGTCAACGTTGCGGTGATGACGTGTTTGGAAACGTGGTTGTTGTGAGCGGCGAACGTCTATACCAATGCTATAGCAGCTGGTGAGCAGCTCTGCTGGGTGAGGACTCTCCGGAGTGGAAACAGTTTACATTTCTATCCTCATCCCTCTTTTTGTCTGTCTCTTTCTTTTTCTACCTCTCCGTCTGTCTCTATGTCTTCGTGTGTTTCTCTGTCTGTCTCTCTATCTTTCCCTCTATTGCTTTTTCTCTGCTCACACGTACGGATGGAGAGACAGACAAACAAACACATAACACACGCAAACACCTCCCAAACAACCGCCAGTTCCTCCGCGCTGCCACACTCCTTACTTCCCGCGCCCACGGAGGCCTCCGTAAGAGGATTTCTCCTCTTGCAACCTGGGCACCTCCCTCCCTCCCTCCCTCCCCTGGCCCCTCTTTATTTTTGACCCCCATCCGCCCCCGCCTCCCCCTTGTCCCTCTTTATCTTGGCAGTTCTTAGGCCAAAGACCTGTCCAGGAGATAATGGATGGTAGTGACAATCTGGTTAATATTCAACGCTGGGATGAATAATGGCCGCCGACACTCCCCGCCATTTGTCTGCATCACCCGAGCCGATGATGAGAAAATGGCAGGTTTAGGGGCGTGTGGAGAGAGGGAGTGGGTGAGAGGATGGGTGGCAGGTGTAGGGAGAGGAAGAGTGGGTGAGAGGGAGGGTGGCAGAAGGAAAGGAAGTGTCAGCAAGAAGAATGACGGGTGATTCCTTGGAAAATTTGATGGATGATTGGATGGATGGCTCTACTGAGGTGTTTTTGATATGCTGATAACGATGTGCGCATGTCTCTGAGTGGTAGCGATTTGTAATTACTGTATGTTACGGGGAGAGAGCTTTGCACTCGTGCTGACTCGCGTCTCAACCTTGTATGTATATATGTACCGTATGTACCCTGGTCCAGCACTATCCCACATCGAGTTACCTAAACAAGAAGGTCATGCACTCAAGGATCGCTTGTTTATTGACACTGCCAGAGTGTCAGGAAACAGCTATACCGTATTGGATTCCACGAGAAATTCTTCATTACACAGACAGACAGACCAACTCTGACTAAATTCTTCAGGAAATCTTAGTGTCTAAGTACCTATATTTAATATAGCTAGATCATACTTGCATCGAGTTAGTGTCTTGATACGATTTGAGAAGATTTTCACACGGTTTTCAAGGAATTTCGCAACCAATTATCAATTAAGGGACTCTCTAGACCTTAACAGATTTTAGGACATTACATCACATCAACGTCTTCAAAATCCCATATCCACCTCTCCACCAAAACCATCATTACTCCAACAACACCACGTAATCACCACCATCGTCACTGTTGTTGTATCACCACCAGCACACAAACCCTTCGATCGCTGCTACATTTAAAATCACCACTACCCTGACCATCACTGTCACCATCAGAACTAACACCACCCTCACCCAAGCCACCACGCCAGCACGAGCCACAGTAGCAGAGGTGGTAAGAGGGGGGGACGCACCTGGTGACCCTGACCAAAAGGGGGACCCGCCTGGCGTCCTGGACCTAGAGAGAGACCCACCTGGTGTGCCGTACGAACGAGAACGACCCACCTGGCGTCCTGGATAAGTAAGAACTTTTCCTGCCCAGGTCCGGTACACTGGATTACACACGCTGCATATTAAAGGCCACTCACCCCGTCATGGCGCTGGTGGGGGTAGGAGTTGGTGGGGAGTTTGGGAAAGGCCTCAGGAAGGGATTAGGCTGAAGTGCTGAGGGAGGGGGGGGGGAGGCAAGGGATTCAGAAAGGGATTATACTGAGGTGTGCAGTGTATCTTGTGTCGGATACCGAGGGATTATGCTTTTCAACTATATATTCCACTGTCTTGTCTAATTTACATTCTGTTTTTTGTATATATATATATATATATATATATATATATATATATATATATATTCTTTACAATAAAGAGTCCTCCACTGCCGTTTGCTGTCGTTTTTCTCTGCCAATAGCACCTACGACGTTTCAGAATCATCCTCAAGTAACTCTATAGATCACTGCTCTCTGCCTACACTCTCTTTGCAACATTTTTATCTTTTCCTGAGACAAGAGTCACGTGGTCAGGATCAGAGTCCCAAAGCAACGTCCTTCCAGGGTCCTTGGTTCACCGTCAGTCCTTGTGTGGCAATCCTGTTCCTACGTCCCCGCCTCACTACTCCAGGGCGCATCTGATTCCCCACTGTCATACGATCTACAATGTCGTAGTTGTCACGAGTATTGTGTACACATTTCTCTTTATACAGCGGGAGGATCACTGAATTCATCCCACTTCCTCAACACACATCCCCTCTCCCGTGTTGTCACATATATTGCATGTAAACGCTTGTACACTGACCGGTTCCCCTCTCCCAGCATCCTGCCTGTTAGTTAATCCATCGCAGAAGTCTTCAATATTTTACTGTCTGCGCTGTGGTCTATGCATCAATTATGGTCTTCCATCACTCGACATGATCCCTTCCTGCAGCCACGGTGGTTGTTGACAGCTTACCTGGACTAGATCCCTCGATCGAAGGATAATCTTTATAATCTTGAAAAGAGCAACTAAAAGACGCGTATAAATGGGTTGGGACCAGATAGCAGTAGACATGATGGTGTTGAGCGGCAGAGTCCAACACAAGGTGCTCAAATGGAAGGACATGTCAGTCTGACCATCAACACAAAACCAGGTGATGGGCTCCACACACGACACAGTCAGACCTCCACATTATTGACCAGACGCAAACCTCTTCTAAGAAATCTTCCAAATGAACAAGTAGCACATACTTCTACAAAATTTGCTTCTCATTTTCGATTTATTGCTCCCAGTGGGTTTAGAAATCCCAAGTTGCAACTTCCTGTGAGGACCAACAGATGATTTCAGGTTCTGACAGCACCAGAGCGAAGGGTACAGTATATGTAAGCCTTATGGAAGATGTGGTGAAAATTTGGTCTTAAATCAAGATGCAACTGAAGATACCAGGAAGAAGGAAAAGATGTTACGAAATGATAAAATAAGGCAAATAATAGTAAGAAGAATCATGAGGGAAAAATTCTGGCAAATCAGGAAATCTTGTCAGTAAACCTCTCGATCTCGCGGGAAGTTTAATAAGACGGGAAACTCTTGGTGTATCTGCCAGACGCCCGCCGCGTCACGACCTAACAAACTCTAGTGGCCCTTCTGGGTTATATTGTCACGGGGTGAGAAACTCGACGGACTACAGGGTCAACAGTAATTCTAACTCGATCGTTGGGCTGCGCTTCGAACAAACAAGCGGAGGGCACTGCATGTTTTTCTGCTTGGAAAATTGGCAATTTTCGATGTCCTTCAGCAGGCAAGCAGCAGGAGGGAGGGTTGGGTGGGAGGGGGGGGGAGGTGGATGGCGCTCCGTCATGCAGCAGGTGTAGGGAGGAGTTACCGGGGCGGCAGCAGGACAGGGCAGGAGTAAAGGTGAGAGAGGACAAGGTGAGGAGGGACCAAGAAGTAAAGAGGAAGTAGCAATAGAGGATGGTATATGTTAGAATGGGGAATAGAAAACTGGGGAAGGAGGAGGAATTCAAAGAAGATGGGAGAAGTAAAGAGAGTGAGTGAGTGAGGAAAGAGGGAGGAAAGCGTCGTCGATACAAAGACGCACACACAAAGGCATATTTATCCCCAGCAAACCAGTTGATAAGTCTTCAGAAGTAAGACAACACAAGAAGTGAGAGCTGAAGTCACGGGAAGTGATAGGAAATGTGTGTCTGGGTGAGGGGAGTGAAATTGTTACCCTCAAGAAATAGGATGAAGGGAACGTGGAGCTGAAGGGGAGAGAAAAGAGGGGAGCCCGAACAATAAGGGACGAGAGTAATAGAATGAGTAATGGAAGCAGAGGGGAAACGGACAGGTAACAGGGCAATAAATGGGAGCATAGGGGGCACTGGAATGAGATAATAGGGTAATGTATATACCTGAGGAGCCTGAGTTGATGGCGTTATGGAGGAGAGAGACAGAGGGACAGACAGTGTGGAAACTGGCGTCATAACATAAATGTAACCTTATGAAAAAGGAACTTATCTCAAAGAATCTCACTATAATATAACAAGATTCGTAACGCCGACGCCGCTGGAGGTGGAGAAGTAAAGACCCAGTAGAGCTGGGAGGAGCGTGTCGGTGAGCCACAGAGTGAGGTGAGGCGGCAGGTGAGGTGTCTGTAGACCAGGAAGAATGATGGACTCTGTGGTGAACCAACACAGGAGGCGAACTGGAGGCAGACGCAGCGCTGGGTAGTGAGAGACGTAAGCACGAGGCACGGTACAAGAGACGACTCAGCAACGGAAATGTGTAGCAGGAAGCAGTACAACAGCGGTTGACTCATCAACGATAAATGTCTGGCAATAAACAGTTGAGAAGAACAAGGAGTCAGGAGAGAGTAGGTCGTTCACTGAGGAGTCCCTACAGGTCTGGGACACAGACGCCACAGGGGACTGATGAGAGATCCAAGAAATCGGCGTAACAACTCACCTTAGGCGGTTGGTTGGCTAAGTACATACGCAAAGAAATAGCAAGTATTACGGAGCGCCCTTAGCTGATTGCACAGCTTCAGAAAATTTCCCCCTTGGCTGACTCGATCATCACTGCAGAGTCCTTTGTAAGAACAGACGTCAATTCCTAGGTACAGGATCTTGAGCATTGCTCGTTTGCCAGTGATCATCTCTACATGAAGTGAACCAACACAAACATTTCCCTCGGGGTGGCCTATGAGCTCACAAGGTAACGCACTGTACTCAGTACTTAGCCAAGTAAGATAATACAGCCATGCGACGTAACTCTACTTCGTTTACGATTAAGTTACCAATCGTAATTCTCGATGAATGTAGTACATCTAAATAAACCCGGATTTGTATTTATTCATAAACTATTACACTCCAGTCACAAATTCCTCGTGTCAACGTTTCATACTGTCACACTTTGTGACGGAAATCCTAGTTTTTAAAGGTCCCCATGATATTACTTAAAGAGCTGAGGCTAATTTGAAGGAGGATTCAAATCGCCTTTATCACAAAATGAACAAGAGCCAGAAAACCGCCAATCCTAATTATGTGTGGGAGCGTCGGTCGGCCTGGAAGGCCGACCGACGCTTCGCTGACGATCTCTTAATTGCTCCTCATCCGGGCTGGAAGATGTGAAGAGGGTGTCTCAGGCGACAATTTCTTTGTGATACATGAGAGGAGGGTTGGTTGGTTGTTGGGAGAGAGAGAGGTAAACAGTTCATATTCTATTTCAGCGATAAGCCCAGGTGGTTCACTGACTATTTATAATGACTACGCTTCACTCCGGTTAGACTGATCTGATGTGGCAATACTTCTCCCTCGACCGTGAACCGCTTAATGTAAACACTGAGGCTGATACGAGACACTGCTTCAGTAAGTCATGTAAAGGTTTTGCCGAGTTTCACCTGAAGGTTCCTCTTCCCTTGGACCACTCTCTGTGGGCCACACAGTCAAGCACAGTCCAGTATCACTTTACTACCTTGGATATGAGACTTATATCCATACATTTCCAGATACCCTACAGGCCTCGCACATAACAACACTTCCCACCTACTTTACAGAGTTCACTTCGTGAAAGTCATTCTTCGTCATCCACAAAGATCAGACACTCATTTGTTTTCTACTATGTCTTTGAGCACCGTATGCAATAGGGGAGGCCAAAGGGAGCGCAGGACTGGTGGAAACAGTCAAACGATCGTTGGGTATCTGGGTAGTTAAGAATTAAAGGAAGTTTTGGCGCACATGCTGACTCTTAGTTTATGGTTGAATGTAAAAAAGGAGAAAGCCATTAATGGTAACCAAACAGGGAACTACTTCATACCTACGTAAAAACTCTTTGACGAGGTAAATATCATCAAAGTGTAGTCCTTTCCACTTGGGTAATCGACATGCAAAAAAGAAAGAAAAAGTGACCACAAATATTTTCAGCTGCGAGAGTCAAAGAAACGATGGAAATAAGAGTGTATGGCATCTTTGCGTCCAGGAAATATGTGGATAAGCAGCAGGGAAATATGAGAGAAAGAGAAGCGTAAATGTGGCAAAAGAGTATTCCTGATACCGTAAAGGAAGAAAAATGGAAGCGAGGGATTATACTTTGGGCGCCAGAGAGTTTGAGGTCATATGGGGTTTATGGTCTGAAGTTTGAGGTCAGAAGTTAGGAACCGCGGAATAGTCGTTGAAATTTAGAGTCTAGACGGCTGAGGCTTGGGACTAGAGGTACAAAGGCCAGAGAACAGAGATTAGATGATGCAGTTGCCAAGCTAGAGATTTCAGGTCATGGGAATAAAAGATTAAGGGACTGAAAAGCTGGTGTTGAAGAGATAGGTGCTTAGACATCAAGCTCAGGGGTCAAAAGGTTTGGTTATAGAAGAAGTAAGAGGTCATGAGTCAGGTCATATACCATGACTCTTCGGATCACCCAAAGGAACCAAGGGCGGATGAAGTACAGCCACAAGACAGACGACAGTACGTTTTAACTCACGCCAGTTCGCCACTGTGTCTGGTCTCAACCCCAGCATCAGCTTCAGTATCCCCTGAAACCTTCCTCCTCCGCCATGACCCATTACACGTTATTGCTCCTGCATCTGCTCGTCTTCCAACAGCCGGTGAGAGGATGGGGCTCCGGTAACAATATTGGCACGAGTAATGATAATGATATTGATACTGCCGTGCAGATATTATTATTGCTGATGACAAAAAAAGATGTATGTATCATAATGCAGATAAGCTCTTGCTTTATTAGCGAGTAAGTTCGGTAATAAAGATGGAATTATTATTGGCAAAGATAGTATCCCGTTCCAGGTCATTGTTTAAACCTGATGGGTCTGGATTGACCCCGTGTGGCCTGGAAGGGAACGACGGTCTTCCCAAGGAGGATCATCTAGTCTCTTGAGCACGATGAATATAGATCCGATTGTGATGGCTTGACCCTCTCACCCATAATGACTTGATCCACACGCGTCTGGTGACCTGACCCTCTCACATGTGATACTTTGCTACCCTCCCCATATATATGATGGATTGGCTACATCAAATATGATGACTTAAAGCTTTCGAATGCGATGACCTGACCTTCCCGAATACAATGACACACTTCTCAATATGATGACATCAACCCTGTCAAGTATGACTACTCGCCCTTTCAGATATACCGTCGATCTTTTTAGGTACAGCGTAATGATCTGGTCTTCTCGATTAACGCTCTTGGCCATAATGAATTAGCCCTCTCAAGTATTATTACTTAGTCACAAACGTTTCACTGAAGAATTTATGATATCAAAAAATATATTTAGAATACACTGGAGCTAAATTTGCAATACTCAGTGATACATCTCTCATACTCATTTGGGATACATATTGCTTAAGCTTTACAGTATCACACTTTAGCTTTAGGTTATAAACTTAGAGATGTCACAATTAAACTTTATTATACCTAAACCTTAAGTTATTGTGTTCACTTTTTAACTCATCATACTTATATTCTAAGATACGGCATATGAATCATAAGATGTCATACTTAATTTTTCAATTATATTATTTAAAGCTAAGATCACTGACCTTTCGTAAGTCATAGTTTTCAAGACTTATATCATTGTAAATGAGGCTTCAGTTGCTGAACTGCATCACCGTCAATGAGACTTCAGTCACTGTCCTTAACGAGGCTATTTCATCGTATTCCATTGGTAACTTAAAAGACTCAAAGCTGTATATATATGTTCTCATAAAAAAGGCTCAATTCATTACGCTGGTGGGTTCACAAAAGCAATTGCACGTGATGGTTCGAATCATCGATCGTGAGGCTTCAAATGTTCGTCTGGGTTCAGCTGGCCAAATTTACCTCCGCAAATAGGGATTTAAATAATAGCAATTATAGGTTCAGATCATCACAATGAAATGTTCAAATTGTAATTTTGATCATTCGTAACGTTGTGATCTGGGGCCAAGTAGTCAGACTTTCTGGTTCGCAGTGTGCTCCAGTATATTTGGGGTCTAATCATCATAACAAGCAGTTTGATAGTTTATGTATGAATCTTCTATTTAAGGAATCGGAATGTTATTCATTAAAGTCTAAATAGTTGGTTTTTGATGTCGTTTAGATAATGTCCAAAGCGTAGCAGGTACTAATATTTACAAGTGCTCATATTTCTAACGAAGGTTTGAAACTGACTTGTCAAAAAGGCTGTTCCATTCATCAAGGTAATTAGAGTTATAGGAACTTGGTGCTAAAAATCAGAAGTCAAGCGCCTCTGAATGTTAGTCTTAACAGCTCTGACTGCCAGAGGCCAAGCAACTCTAAATTTTAGAGACCAAGCAGCTCTGAGTGTTAGAGACCAAATGGCTCTTAATGTTGGAGAGGAAGCAATTCTGACTGCCAGAGGTAAAAGTTCTGAATATCGGAGACGTATTGGCTCTGAATGCCAGGAAATTTTTTTCTACGCTGCTCTGACTGACTGCCTGGGGAGGTCAAGAATCTCTGAATGTCGAAGGCCTCACAGGTCTGAGTGTCAGAGACCAAGGGCTTCTGAGTGCCAGAGGTTAAGCAGGTCTGCGGGAACCCACCAGACACTTCAGGTCTGACTGGCGGTGTTTTCAATTACCCCTCATTATGCCTGGGACGGAGGGTCGCGGCCGACGACTTCTTTGTGTGGCGCAGCAACTGAGAGAGAGAGAGAGAGAGAGAGAGAGAGAGAGAGAGAGACTAAGAACGGCAGCAGGTCTTGAGCACGAACCATTATTTACTAACACCCATATTTCTTTTGGTCCGGTGCTTTACTGCAGGACTTATATTGAGTAAAGGGAATCGTACGTTCAGTCAATATACTACGATCCTGGGTAGCTGGATATAGAAGGTAAAGGAGACATAGATATCTGAAGGATTTCTGGAAGTCCTTTCCAAGGAGGTGTATCACTGAGCAGTGCTGGAAGAAAGTCTTAAGAAATCAAACTTAGATTACTTGAAAAACATTTGTTTAAAGATCATAACTTATTTACTTAAAAAGATGAATCACTTCGCTTAAATCTCTCATAACCCAGTTTTTTTTTTTTTTTGCTATTACTCTTTTGAACTTTTTTTGGGAAGAAAAAAAATATGATAAACTAATTTAGATCTAACGAAATATCATTTTTTTCAGATATTTTTTTTTCTACAGTGTAAACAGAGGAGCGCTTTTTAGATACAGGTGTGTCGTTTAAACAAGACAAGTTGTGGAATTTCCCCCGGGAGCGAGGAGAGTGCTAGGTTCAGTCATCACACGACGCTGCCCCATAAACCTTAACGGTCCTGAACCTCATCAATCGATCTTATTGACTCTGAGGATTTTGGAACGTCAAAGTTTTATCATTAAAGATTCCATATATTTACACATCGTCCACGTCCTCCATTAGAGTTTTTATGTCATGTGAAAATGTTGATATGACATAACTTGGTGCGAGTGGATAATATGTAATCAAATTACTTATGATTTTGAAAATGTGATCGTAGAAGTGAGATTGAGATGATTTTGTCGTTTCTCTTTACTTTTCAAGCAAAATATGAACTATGAAAGAGACCTTCACAAATGCTTCAGAATCAGATGACTATTGAATAGAAACTTTTACCCAAAACAGTGTCATAGAAGACTTTATCACTGACGTACGGGTACCTGCAGAGCGTGTTGTCAGTGTGTACAGGAAACAGCAAAAGCTTACCGTCCAGAAAGCACCTGTGGGTTGGATCCTTAATGGTAGATCATGAAGAGGGTAGATTATCTGGATCAAGGACTAGCTTCATGCTTCGAGCCAAGACCAGTGGATGTACAGCTTATGATGAGAAGCTTCGATTGCGTGTACTTGATATATAATGGAGCCATATGCGCTGGGTACACATGAACACAGACGAAGGAACAAACCTCAACGCGTCATCCTGCCACACTGTGCGATGTGGACATGGAATCAGGGAACGTGTTGTGGCGAGAGTGAGGCTGTGGGAGAGCGCAGGGTGAGGGGGATGCCAGATGGGAATCCTTCAGGTGTGTGGTCCCGGAGCCCAACCGCCTTTCAAGGTTTTCTGGTTTTCTTCAAAAACGCGTAAGGAATTCGACCCATGGCGGTGTAAAGATTCATCCAGCGCTCTCTCTCTCTTATATATATGCAGAGAGAGAGAGAGAGAGAGAGAGAGAGAGAGAGAGAGAGAGATGACCATAGACCAAATACCAAA
>JAYMFT010270515.1:0-10633 GCA_038088735.1 Panulirus argus
GGAAACCCCACATTATGGGAATAGCTAAGGCTGCCTCTAAGAAGCTGGGTGTACTGTTTAGATGTCGTAACTTTTTCGCTTCTGAACAGTTGCTCCGTTTATACAAGGGATTGATTCGTCCTTGTATGGAGTACTGCTCCCACATATGGGGTGGCTCTAGCTCTGTTTCCCTACTTGACAGAGTTGAGTCGAAAGTGATCCGACTTATAAACTGTCCCAGACTAACTTCCAAACTTGACCCCCATGCCCTATGCCGCAATGTTGGTTCGCTTTTCCTTTTCTGTAGGTATTACTTTGGCTTTTGTTCCTAAGAGCTGGCTGCTTGTGTGCCCCCACCACTAGTTAGACCATGGAGTACTCGGCAAGCTGCTGCATCACATGATTGTTTTGTGGCCATCGGGAACTCAAGGGTGTGTCGTTTTGATAACTGCTTCTTTTCCTAAATGTCAAAGTTTTGGAACTCTCTACCTTCTCATGTCTTTCCTAGTAACTATGACGTGGCTCATTTCAAGAGACATGTTTTTCACTTTCTCAAAAATTTGTAAATACTTTCCCTGTCCTGTCTTTTTTTCCCCCTTTCTCAATTCTCTATATTTCACTTAGAGCCCATCCTTGATGTAGACTTTTGTCCATGACTGGAGCCGACTGGAGCCTTCAACACACACACACACACACATACACACACACACACAAAAAAAAAAATACCTAGGTCCACTTGACTGCCTGTGATATGTAAGTAGACTGGCAAAGATTTTGGCTACTGTGTTTTGAATTTCCATCTAGCCTTAATCAGTGATTTCTCTAATAGCCTAACAACATAGCTGAAAGAAAATATTGTTTATCATGGTCATCCATACATCTTCTGAGAAAGAGTAGTTGTATCATCAGGGTGGGAAGCTGATTTGCACAGCTATTGAAGTATAAAAGAAACAATTTCTTTATTAGTTTATATTTTGTCTCTGGAAATAGGGTAGAAAGATTACTTCCCATGTATTGAAACAATTTCTTTATTAGTTTATATTTTATCTCTGGAGATAGGGTAGAAAGATTACTTCCCACGTATTCCCTGCGTGTCACCAAAGGCGACTAAAAGGGGAGGGAGCAGAGGGCTGGAAATCCTCCCCTTCTGCTTTTACTTTTTCAAAAGAAGGAACAGGGAGGGGGGCCAAGTGAGGATTTTCCCTCAAAGGCTCAGTCCTCTGTTCTTAATGCTACCTCTCTAATGCGGGAAATGGCTAATATGTATTAGAAAAAAATTTGAGTGATTATTTTTTTAACTAGGGAATTGAGTGAGGAATGGGAGGTATTTAGGGAGGCACTGCTTACATGTGCAAGAGAAGTGTGTGTCATGTGGGAGGTGGACAGGCGAGAAAGGTTAGTGAGTATTGGGATAAGGAAGTTAGGTGGTGAGTGAAAGAGAAAAGAGCAATGTATAGGCTTTTTTTGAAGAGGAGTACAAGTGATTGTGAGATGTACAAGAGAAAGCAGCAGTTGGTAAAGAGGAAGGAGCTGGGCTGAAAATGAGGGCATATGAAAGTTTGGATGAGCAAGTATCAGTAGACTTCAGAAAGAATAAGGCATTGTTTTAGAGGGAGGTTAATAGCGTGAGAAAAACAAGATAACAAATGTAAACATCAGTGAATGGAGAAATGGTAACAGGCAGAAAGGAGATGAAATGAGTCTTTTGAAGGGTTGTTAAATGTGTTCAATGATAGGGTGGCAGATGTGTGATGTTTTGGATGTGGAGGTATGTGAAGTGAGTCATGGAAAGTGGTTTAGTGAAACAAGAAGAGGTGATGAAAGTCTTTTGTAAGATAAAGTGAGGCAAATAGGCTGGGATGCATGTGACTGCAGTTGAATTTCTTAAGAATGGGGGAGATTGTGTTCTTGATTGGTTAGTTAGGAATTTCATTGTATGTATGGTGCATGGTAAGGTACCTGAAGATTGGCGTAATGCTTGTATACTTCCATTTTATAAAGGCAAGAGGGACAAAAGTGATTGTTCAGTTTACAGAGGTATAAGTTTGTTGATTGTACATAATAATTTCTATGGGAAAGCTGTTATTGAGGGGGTGCTGGCCTGCTCAGAGTTTCAGACTGTGTAGGAAGAGTGTGGCTTCAGGGGTGGCAAAGGACATATGGGTCAGGTATTTGTTTTGAATAATGTGTATGAAAAATACTTAAACAGAAGGACTTGTTTTTGGCATTTATGTATCTGGAGAATGCATTATAGGATTGATAAAAATATTCTGTGGAAGGTGTTGCAAATATATGGTGTGGGACGAAAGTTGCTAGAAGCAGTGATGAGCTTTTATCGAAATAGTAATTTGTTTGTGTGTGTGAGTAGGAAGAGAAGAGGATGAGTGGTTCAAAGTGAAGTTAGGTCCACAGCAGGGATATGTGTGATGTCACCATGGCTATTCAAATATTATGGGGTGGTAAGGTAGGTGAAAGCAAGATTCTTGGAGAGAGGATTATGTAAGCAGTCTGTTAAGGGTGGGGAGCCAGAGAGATGAGTCAGTTGTTTGCTTATGACACAGTGCTGGTGGCAGATTTGATTGAAAAACTGCAAAAGCTGATGTCTGAGTTTGGAAGTGTGTTAAAGGAGAAAGTTGGGAGTAATTTTGAATGAAAGCAAGGTTATTAGGTTTATCAGTGAAAAGAGACAGGTTATTTGGAGTGTTAGTTTGAATGGAGAGGACTTGGAGGAAGTAGAGTGTTTAAGATACCTGAAAGTGGCTATGGAAGCTGAAGGGAACTATATACTGGGTGAGGTGGCAAAGGTCATAGGTGCATTGAGGAATGTGTGAGAAGATAGTCCACTGTCTCAAAGGGAAAAAATTGACATGTTTGATGGTATAGTAGTTCCATTGGTGCTATATGGTTGCGAGGCATGGGCCTTTGACAAAAATGTTAAGAAAAGGGTAGGTGAGTTATATATGAAATGGTTAAGGACAATATATGGTGTATGGAGGGTTCATCAAATAAGAAATGATAAGGTAAAAGAGTGGTGTGGAAATATGTATAAAAGAGCTGAAGAGAATGCGCTGAAGTGGTTTGGATATATGGAGAGGATGAGTGCAATAAAGATGTCTAAGAGGGTAAACAGGTTGGAAGTGGAGGGTGTAGCTCGTTCACTGAGTTGAGTGATCAATTCGTAGGTTCTAATGAAAGAGTTTTTTGTAGAGAAGACTATGATGAAGGATATATACAGGGGGAGCCAGGCAACGCGTGACTGCGTGTGAAGGGCCTAAGGCCGACTACTGGTTATACATATGCTATAGAAAATGGAGGCTTGATCTATCTATACAGGAGATACTATAACATATGGTGCATGTTACATAAATGTGTCTGTATCTGTCCTGTATCACATATCTACAGAGGGAACAAGGAAAAGGGGTAAACAAGGACGTGGAAGGATAGAGTTGAAAATGCTTTGAATGATCAGGGCTTGAACATGCAGGAAGATGTGAAGCATGGAAGGGATATAGAGAATATATGTGGAACAACATGCTTTCAGTTTGCTTAACTGTGGCACATGAAGCAGTAGGGGGAAACCTCGGAAAGATCTGTAGGGTGGTTGTTGATAGGGGACTGTGGTTTTGGTGCATTATATATGACAGCTAAAGAGCGGATGTGAGCAAATGAGGCCACTTCATCTTTTCCTGGCACTAACTTGCTAACACAGGAAATAGCAAATGTATGAAAAAAAATATAAAATGTATTTAACTCGTTAATGATAAGTATGGGATGTGTAAATTCATTGATGTAAAAAAAAAAATAGTGTAATGTGTTTACGAGTATTTAGGAGAAAATCAGACCAACAGAAAAACCATAATCATATACAGACATAAGTATATGCTACCAGCCAATGTCCTTCCCTATCAACTCACTGTCTTCCCAAACCAATATAAAGAAAGTTCGTTTTTTTTTATTTTCTGAGGTATTTTCTTCAATAAAATATGAGATATTTTGTAAGGGATATCCCCCTCCCTAATTGGGTACGTGTCATTTCAGTAGAATGCCACAGTTTAGGATCAAGGTGTCAGAGTAAGTGTCCATTCTGCAGTAGCTAAAAGTTTCTTGTCAGTGTCTAGTGTTAGCAGATAAAGTATAGAGTTCTGTCTATCTATTTATATATCTGATCCCTGTTCCTGTTGGAACTCCCTCAAAATAGAGTCTCCGTAACTAGTGGACTCCAGTGCCTTTTCTTAGCCTTTAGTGCTTCATCCTTAAAAGGCCACTGGCAGAGTGCAACTCTAGCACAGTGTTTGCTGAGGCTCTTACCGAATGTTCCTATTGACTACTTCTGTCTAATGCTCCTTCCAACTAGTTCAACCTAAAATTTCTACCAAATGCTCCAGCCTAAATATTTCTACCTCCTACTAATATATGCTGCTCCTACCATTTTGCCAAAAGGCAGGGCTAGCATATAATGTTCACCACCGGAAATCTGGTTATGGAGCTGTGTGAGTTGTGGTATGTATGACAAGGCAAGATTGTACATTTATGGACAGAATGCCAGTAGTCCACTTGTTAGTGAGACAAAAAGAAAAGACAGCTAACTGGGTCAGATGAGCACAACTTGACAACCACTGAAGTGCTAGCTCACTAAGCAGATGTCACTAACCCTCCTGATACTCACGCAGGTAGTACTGGTAAAATACCTCCCTGGTCACTGGCTGCCTACCTACTGTATAGAATTCCAAGAAATTATACAAAGAAAGACCTTTCCCCCATCTATCCTCTTATAATAAAGAGGAATAAGTAAGCCATTTTGGAGGAAAGAAATATCATCTTTATTAGACACAGAATCTACTGCTCCAGGGAGGATGAACTACCGTTATATATTAAAACTATCTATCTTCCTGAAGTCCCTATATAATGTTATTGGATTTGATTAGCCTATGGATGCATAGTGTACATCCATGTAGTTAGAATATATCCCTTATTCTTGCCATTCTTAAGCCAAGTAAAGATACTGCCATTACTACAAGCTACTGACCTATTGCACTGGTGAGGAGCCTTTGCAAACTAATAGAAAAAATCATTAATAATGGAATAGTATGATACTCTGAAGGAAATAATTGTATCACTGCATTCCAATATGATTTTGGAAAGTTTGACCAACCACAGATGTCTTTATATGAATATCAAGTGATATTCAGAAAGGATTTGCTAATCATTATTATACATTAGCAAAGTTCTTTGAGTTTGAAGAAACCTTTGATGCTACTTGGATTTCTAGTATATTAAGGCTTTGTCACAAAATGTGCCCTCAAGGTATACTATTAAGGTTTGTAGGGCAGTTATTGTTGACAAAAAATTAAAGTCGAGGGTAAGTAGAGAGCATTCAAGAACATTTCCACAGAAGGAAAGTGTGTTGCAGGGCCACATAATCTTCCTTACCCTGATCTATGTGGCCAAAACATGGACATGGAATGAGTCAAAGAGGTCAAGAATCCAGGATGGCTGTGGAAATGAGCTATTTGAGAGTAGCATGTGGTAGAATAGATAGAATGAAGAAAGAAATAAGTGGGTGTATGAGACATTTAGTATGGCAGGATATGAATTGTGGAGTGGTAGAGTGCTTGAAACATAATAATTTGAGGTGGTTTGGCATGTGGAAAGAATGCAAGATATGGAGTTTACAAGGAGGAAGTATGATACTATGATTAAAGTGATGGTGTGAGGGGAAAACCACCTGTGACATGGAGAAATATAACGAAAATGTACTGGAGGGAGAGAAATGTTGAAAGAATGCTTGGAATGGTGTATGCGAGGGAGGCATATAAGGACAAGGGATAGTGGAGGCTCTTCTGTGGCCACCCTCATGATGAAAGTTCCTGTAGGGAATGGGCATCAAGAGATATAGAGAGATAGGGCCGTGTTTTAATTGTCAACTTCTTCATCACAGCTGTTAATAGTCTTGTAGACAATTCCATTGGATGTTAAACTCAACCTCTTTGTTTTTATTTGGTTAGGGGAGAAAGAACACTGCTCACATATTCCCTGCATGTTGAAGAAGGTGACTGAAAGGGTTGGGAGCAGGGGGCTGGAAATCCTCCCCTTCAGTTTTACTTTTCCAGAAGAAGGAACAGAGAAGGTGGCTGAGTGAGGATTTTTCCCTCAAAGGCTCATTCATCTGTTCCTCACGGTACCTCGCTGTCGCTGGAAATAATGAATACATATGGAAAAAAAAATATATATTGCATGCTATCAGCTGAAGCTGATGTTACAGTGTCCCTCTGTTTATGATTTGGCAATCTATAGTATGTCATCATTTCCTGAAATTGCAAGCTGCTGTTGAGAAGATTACCAATTGGGCAGATAACTCTGGTTTTCAATTCCTCTGAACAATATACTTAAGCTATACATTTCACAAGATCAACTGAAAGTTCAGAAATTCCACATTAATTATAATAAGGCATTCTCATTCCATGTGAAGAGGAGGCAAAATTTTTGATACACGATTAACAAAGGCCTCTTATATTAATAACATTAAAAAGCAAAGTGACAGAACTGCTAAACATTTTGGATGTAGTGTCTCACTACTCCTAGGGAACAGAGAGGAAAACCATGCTTGGGTTATATTCATCAGCCATTGATGACATCCTAAAACCAGTTGACATTGTGCATAATCTTCAAGCTAAAATGTGTGCTGGAGCATTCAGATTCTATAAAGTTAAAAGGTATTTGAGATGCTTAATACTTGGCTTAAAATATCTCGAGACTTAAACATATATTGTCTAATAATCTTTGTTATAATTAAGTTTATGATGCGGAGAGTTCTTGAGATATTCAATCTACATCTAAAGTTCTCTTTAAACTTTCAGTGTAAGTATATAAAATGCTGTTAATACGAGTGGTATGGACAAAAATTAATTTCGAGAAATATGTTTTGCTTGGTTCCCTCCCTAGAAGTTTCCTAAGATCATGTTTGCATGAACTAGATGAAAACAACCAAAAGCAACATTCAAATGAATATACACATTTATAGTCATTCAAATTAATATACACATTCAAATGAATATGCACAGTTATTGGTGAATCAAACTGTGAAGATGTAGGCTTTGCTGTAGTTTCTGAAGATTCTCAAACAGCAAAACTACAAAGAGAATTTTCCAAAAGAGAAATCTACAATCTACTCCAATTCCCAATGTGCACTCATAGTCATGTAACATTGTGCTGCTATGCATCCCGTAGTTCAAGAAGTCCAAGACTGGACGTGTATCAATGGTAATGAAATAGCAGATGCTGAGGCTAAAGCCACTACAATATACAGTAACTAGCAATCTACAACTCCCATCATGACAGTATTTTGAAGGTACATTTGGAGAGGTTTAATGCCACCACCAAATGCTAAATTAGTATCAATTTAGAAATCAGAATTGTTGTTAGACTCTACAGAGCTCTTGTCAAGCTCATATGAAAAGCTGTAAATTATTTCAACAAGATTGAAAGAAATGCCATAGAGCTATTTGAGCTGAGGAATTACAACACAACTACTGCTAGATGTACAAGGGGGAAACTGCAGTTTGATGTTAGCCAGGAAGGACAATTGTAGATGAATGCCAGAGACTTAATTCATAGTAAACACTTTCCTCTCAGGCCTGGATAAATTGTACTTTTAACTCTAACAGAGAGCAGAAGCATTTAAGAAGAAAAGTTTTATGTTGAATCCTGTCAAATGCTCTGGGGATGTTGACATATTACTGCTATGTACCTACTTCATACCAGTAAGTATAAAAAGTATTGTTCTTTTGTTTAACTTTATTAAAAAATAATATATTGCATACATAGTAACAAAGTACTTTGCTATATTTCACATAAGACAACAGATGAAGATGTCATATCCCTATTGGAGAATTTGAAAATGTGATTCCATTATTGACTTTCCCTGTCTGAACAGTACTTATGAACTGTCATCATCATGAGAAGGTCCAGGCACATTTGCTTCATCCTGTAAACCAACAACGGGCTTCTGTCTGGCTGGCACATACGGAACAGAACCTGGTTTTGAGTGCTTTCGACGGTTAGCCTCCCTGAAAAAAATAAATGAGTATAAAGAATATAAACTAATCATCAAAACAATTACCATATAGCAAGCATGCTACAACATGAAATACTATATAACGTAATTTTTTCATAAATAGCCAAGAAGCAATTGACAAAAGCGACTGAAATGTAGATTGACTATGCAAAGTACCATTATATTTTGTTACATTTACATTTTTTTAAGATGCCATTAATAAGTAATAAAGCATGCCTGAAATTCTGAACAAGGATGGGAATAACTTATTTAAAAATAAAAAAATCATCTTGCAATTCAATTTTTTTTGTTATACAAGTATATGGACACTGCCTGCAGGAAAGGAGAAAAGAGAAAACGTTGGAAGGTCAAAAGAAAAGTGCAGGGGTTGAAGGAAGATAAGAAAATGTTTCGGAAAAAGGTTAATAGCATAAGAGCAAATGAGAGCATCTTTGAAGGGGCAGATGAGGACGTGGTAATAGGCAGAGATAAGGTAAAGATGAGATGGTATGACTATTCTGAAGGACTGCTGAATGTACTAGTAGTAGATAGGGGGCTCTTTTAATCAATGCATTACATATGACAGCCAGATAATGGATATGAGTAAATGAGGCTGTTCTGAGTCTGTTCCTTGTACTACCTAACCACTGAGGAAAACTGCAAACAAGTATGAAAAAATTATCTATATACATTTTATTTTGTACTTTTTCACCAGTTCCATGACAACAAAGTACACTGGGAACACACAAAGAACAGCTTCATTCACTTAGATCCACTATTTTGCTGTTGTGCAAAACTCACTGAAAACATAGCATGCTATCCACGACCAGGCCCTACCTACCTTTACTGTGGTTTCCCCTGACTGCTTCAAATGCCCTGTTTCAGCTTCAATTTGCTCTATCCCATGCATTCCTCACAACCTCCTGCATGTTCAGGCCCCTAACACTCAAAAGCATATTTCAATCAATCCTACCATCTCCTTTTTTTCCCCCTTCCCTTTTGTCACTCCGCTTCTACCATGTATGCCTTCTTTGTTATCCACTCTCTGCTCATTATCTTCGTATGTCTAAAACATTTCAGGAAGCCCTCTTCAGCACTTGCATACATACTTCCCAAGAGACACTTCTCTTAACTCAATCAATTCTTCTTACACCAAATACTGTCCTCAAACATTTCACTTCCAGTGCATCCACCCTGTTCTGTACCTTTTGTTATCTAGGCCCCCATATCTTGCATGCATTGGGACTACTATACCATCAGACATATCCATCTTTGCCCTCACTCTTTCCACATGCTCCTAAATATGCTCAGGACTTTTGCCTCATCATCTGCCCTGTGACTTATTTCAATTCCCATGGTTCCATTCACTGCCATGTCCATTTACCAGTATCTAAAATAATCCACTTCCTCCAGGTTCTTTCCATTCAAACTCACACTCCATCAAACCTTTTTCTATCAAATGAACCTAATAACCTTGCTTTTATTCATATTTACTCTCAACATTCTCCTTTCATACACTCTCCCAAACTCAGAAAACAGTTTCTTCAGTTTTTCATTCAAGTCTGCCATCAGAGCTGTGTCATCAAGCAAACAAGAACTTACTTAACTCCCAGGCCTCCTACCTATAATAGCCAGCAAAACTCCCCCCATCCAAGACCCTTACATATATCTCCCTAATTACCCCATCCACAAACAAATAAAAAAGCCACGGTGACATTAAAGACCCTTAAGACAGACCCATCTTCACCACCAAATACTCATCATAATCCCTTCCTATTTTTACACATAGATGACTTTTGATAAAAAATTCTTTTAGTAGCTTTTTTGCCACACTATATATTTCTAGTGCCTTTCACAGGGCATTTCCATCAACCCTATCATATGCTTTCTCCTGATCCATAAATGCCACACACAAATTCTTCTGTTTATGCAAACCTCCCTCTTTCTCAAAGCATTTCTCACAAATTATTCAAAGCAAATATCTGGTCCATATGTCCTCTCCCACTCGTAAAGGGTAATACCACATTTACTATAATAATTTGTTCATATCAACACTTGCTCATATTACTTTTTCTACTCTGTACAGAAAGTTTTACAAAGGTATATATTTAATGATCCTTATTAATAACCAATTCTATTATTATTTTTTTTTTAAGCTGAGATGGCACAGGCAGCTGAGGCCCTAGTCAAGTCCATCCCATAAATGCTATATAAATATATATGTATTATTATTATTATACTTGATCGCTGTTTCCCGCATCAGTGAGGTAGCGCCAGGAAACAGACAAAGCAAAACCCATCCCCCCGCATACACACATATATACACACATGCACACATATGCACTGTACATATATATATACATGTCAACATATACATACATACACATACACACATGTACATATTTAGACTTGCTTGCCCTCATCCACCCCTGAAGCCACCCCGCCCCACAGGAAAATAGCATTGCCACCCCCGCGCAAGCGAGGTAGTGCCAGGAGACAGATGAAATGGCCACATTCGCTCACGCTCAGTCTCTAGCTGTCATGTGTAATGCACCGAAACCACAGCTCCCTTTCCACATCCAGGCCCCACAGACCTTTCCG
>JAYMFT010270526.1:0-10633 GCA_038088735.1 Panulirus argus
CTTGCTGACGCGAGAAACAGCGATCAAATACAATAAAAAAAGAAATATATATATATATATATATATATATATATATATATATATATATATAAATAAAAGGAAACTTTCTCTACTGTTCTTGAAGTCTTTGATTCTCTGCAGATGATTCCTACAATACATCTTTGATCTCAAATGACTTTTCATCAGTTGGGTTTCAATCAGTCAATAAACTTATATTCTTTTCATTTTTCAGTTTTTGTGCAAGCTTATCTGCTTATATATGAATTTAACCACTTAACTTCTTTGTCCATTCTACATTTTTTCTCTTGTATTTTTTTTCAGTAGTTTTACATTTGTCACTGTTATGCTACTCAATCAAATATTGATCAAAATTCATTCTGACCCCTCTGAGGTACCTCAACAAACCTTTAACAATTTTGATATCTAATATCACATTAACACCTGCCTTCAACATACTGGACATGCCATTACAAATCATTCTATGAGCTATTACCCTGTAGTTTGTCCTAGCATGTTAGAAGTCAGAAAATCTCTACTGATACCAAATCCTCACTCAACTTATTCCTGGACATGTGAGAAAGTGGATATCATCTTGATGTACATAGCTCTCTTTCCAATTTTTGAAGTGTTTTAAGCTGAAATTTAACAGAAGGTAATGAATGAAAGTTGCAGTTTTGCACCACCGAATTCAACCAGGCTGCTGATTCCCAACTCAAAAATGTTGCACAGGTTTGAGTTAAGAGAGAAGAAATATTTTTTGCAAGAAAGAAAACAAGTATTAGAGTGAAGGAGGTAGGGAAGTGAGCTGAAATGTGTAGAGTAATATCATGAGTGTAAGATTAAGTAGGGTTGAAGGTTGGAGAGAGCATCATTTATGCAAAGAAGAAAAAGAGCGGGTGATACAGCAAAACCCTGAGGGGCACCGCTAAAAATAAGGTTCAATGGGTAAGTCACTCTATCAGTGACATTAGTGACTACTGCCATGGACCAACTAAAGTGGATGGTATGTACGAGAGTACAGAGAAAGGGAGAAAAGTCAAAGAAAGTTTAGAAAGCAAAAACTTATGCTACATCCTGCCAAATGCTTTTGAGCTGTCAAGATCCATTGCAAAATACAAGTGACCAAAATTCTTGAGACAGGAGAACAGGGGTTGGTCTGTGACCATGATCTTACACCATGAAACCTCTACTGGCGATCAGAAAGAAGGGAAGGAATCAAGAGTCTGGGAAAGTGGCAGTTAAAGGGAGTTTCAAAGACTTTGGAGAGTAGAAAAGAAAGCAACAGGGTAAGAATGGTTTACTTTCTTAGGCTTGGACTGCCCAAGGCATGCTTTCAAGTAGGAGAAGTTTAGATTTTCAGAGAGACGACACATATGAGTAAGGATCAGAGGTATCTTACTGGCACATTCCCTTAGGCCTTGAGAAAGTATGCCATCTGTGCCGTGTGTTTTGCCCATCTGAAACTGAGAAAGTAATCAGAAGGTCCTGTGCAAGGAAAATATAGGAGAGGAACATAGAATTAGTGGGAGGAGAAAAGGGTAGGAGGACTGCATAAAAAATTATACACAGTAGAGGTAGAGGTGCAGAATGGTTTTCCTAAAAGCATGTCTTTATCAGCTGGAAAGTTAGCTGTTGATTGATTAGGTCAGAAGAAAAGAAGAAAAGTTGAATTACTGAAGTTACTGGTCAAGGACCTGAAAGATTTATCAATCTACATATGTGTGTATTCATATAATTCTCCCCCTGTACACACAAACAGAAATCACACACTCACACCCACCAGTGTAATGGACCTGCCACACGTGCTACAGAGACAGCCTAACCAATCACTCACCTCATCCTTCTTATCGTTGTCTAGCGTTTTAAGTTCTGATTTGAGCTGCTTCTCATAGGCGCGTGCTGCATCGAGCTGTCGCAGGAGATACTTGCGTTGGTCATGCCGCAGTCGGCGGGTCTCCTGCAGGAGGGTGCGGGCCTCACCGACTGTGGAGCGAACCTCTGCACGCAGCACTGCTACTGCTTGATCATGATCACGAACCTGTCAAGGGTCCACAAGATTCTAAGAACTCTGAATGTACCAAGGTCTATCAGGTACGTTAGTCATACACTAAAGGTTTAATGTTTTGGCTTCCAGATACAAATCGAGGCTGATATCTTTATCTAATAGAAACATTTGAAGCCTTACAATGAAGATATATCTGGTAGCTGATTTTGGGCTTGTAGATACATACCAAGGCTTGTATTCTTAGTAAGAAGTAATTAAGAAAGTTTATCTGGTAACAAATAAAATTAGAGGCAAGTGCTAGAGTTGCCTTCTGCCAGTAGCCTGTCAAGGATCAGGAACTAAAGACTAAGAAGCATCACTGGGGATCACCAGTTATGGAGATTCCCTTGTCATAGGAGTTCCCGAAGGAAACAGGTATCTGATATGTAGATAGATAAATACTTTGCCAAAAAACAAAAAAACATACACTATACATGCACCAAAAAACCTGTACTTTAGCTGCCAGATCCTACTGATTATATATTGGGTAACATAAGCAATGAATAGCTTCCATGAAAACCTTTTTGTAAACTCATGGCTATGAAGACTTGTAGTATAGCATGCAAACATGCACAGATTATCAGTCACACCTTAAGGCTTGTAGCATTCTACTAAATACACCACTTGTGGTGATAAGTTCACTAAAGAATTTATGTACTTGTGCAATAAATACACTTGAAGTACTATACATTTTAGTCTCTTGACCACAATGGTGTGACCCTTAATCACACTGATGCAACTTCTGGGTATGATGACCTATCCTCTGACCTTATTACCCTATAGGCTGCTCTTTTATCAAAGGGATAAAGGCTAAAATGTCATACTTAAGAGTCACAACACTGTGCTCAAGGGGTTAACTCACACAAAGATATAAAGATTCCTAATCTAATTAACACAATCACTTATAATTAAAAAGATTGAAGCATTTGGTTAACTTGTACAACAGAAGGCCTAAGGCTTGGCTCAGAGGTTTCGTTATTCAGCAAGCTGGAAGGCTGTAGAGATGGGGATCATGACCTGCACCACACACCTCAAAAAATAAAGTTCTTTTCACTTATATGCATCTTTGTATGCGTGTGTGTGTGTGTGGGCCACCAGGGCTCAGCTCTCTCTGTCTTGTGACTCCTCTTGCAGTTCTAAAGCTGTGAGTTCGTGTGTCTGAGGCACCTATCGGGACTCAGGTCCCTTCCAAGCCTGGAACTCACCTTATGGCCATGGGCCTCACGATGAGCCAGTACAGTACAGTCCCGGCAGAGCGGGAGGCGGCAGGTGTCACACCAGAAGTTGATCCGGGCAGTATGAGCAGTGCAAGTGTCACGGGAGGGGGTGGCACTGGCCTGCTCATGCAGGTTGAGGGAGGACATGTTGAGCAAGATGGTGCACAGCTGGGTGTTGTCTGGCAGTGCCTCTGCTGACTTGGTCTCCGTCACCCGTGAGCATGTTGGGCACTTTACCTGTTGGGGGAGCAACACCTGGTCACCAGCTGTTGTCTGCAGTTGTACATGGAAGCAGAATGAAATGAATGATAACAGAAGAACTGATGTTCCATGACAAAGTTACCTGTTTGAAAACAGTACATAGGAACAAAGGACAATGCCATACAACAGAAGACCTGATGGTCTATGATGATGTTATCCGGTGAAGGACACTAATAGAACCCTTTAAGCCTACTATATATATATGGATGGAGACAGGACAGCAAAGCAGTAGGCTTCTCCTCACCACCGACCACTTTAGATGGAAAGAGGAGGGAAAGAAAAAGACTCCTCCCCACCCACCACTATAGTAAAGCAGAAAGCACCACACCAACCTTCACTATAGATGGAGACACGTTGATAAAGCAGAAGATGCCTCTCCATCTACCACCATAGATGGAGATAATATAAATATAGAAAGGTAAAATGCACCATTCCACCCAACTGTAACACTCCCTCCAACAAAACAGCCAGCAGACTTATAACTACAAAAGGACACCAGGCAGAGCAGAGAATATACTGACATGGGAATTTCATAATAAAGAAAGAATGGAGAAAAATATTATGATGTAACTGCAAGCACCAGATACTATGAAGAAAGGTCTTAGCTCTACTTCTACTACTATTACTATGGATAATGGTAATAATAATTATCATTATCATAGTTCTTTCTTTCATGTGTGTTCGCCACTTTCCAAGTAATTGAGGTAACATCAGGAACAACTGACTAAGCCTAAGAAGAAAAAAAGAAAATCCTCACTATGCTCCTTCCCACATTCAGCACTTTGAAAAGTAATAAAGAAGGGGAGGATTTCTAGCCCCCTTCTCTAGTAAGACACAAAGGAGATGGTGAGTAGTATTCCTTCTCCTCATCCATAGGGATTATCATTATGATAATTATCATAATTACTATTATGAATCTCATTATCATTAATATCATTGTTATCATTATGAGTAGGTGATGTTCAGGGCTCATGAAAAGACCTGAAAGCATGTTAGAATCTTCATCAAGATGAGTAAATGTATAATCAAAGTCATGGCTAAAATCATGCTGAAAAGCTATAAAGTTTTCAGTCGAAGAGGCTAAGTTGGAAGCAAGAATCAAAGATAAATGCCTTCGTCAAATGTCAGGGTCATCCGTGTTGGGGATGTAAAGGTGAGTTAGTGTGGGTGGGGGGTGTCCCAGTAGACCTCAGGCATCCCAGCTGATCCCATGGGTACTAGATAACCCTAGAGACTCCAGCTGATTCCATGGGTGCTAACTGATCCCAGGGGTTTCAGCTGATCCAGAGGTACCAGGTGATCTCGGGGGGTCCAAGCTGACCCCTGGGGGTCCCATCTGATCCCAGGGGTCCTAGCCTCCCCCAGGGCTTCTAGCCTCCTCCAAGACTCCCAGCCTTCCCCAGGATATCTAGCCTCCCTAAGGACTTCCAACCTCCTCCAAGGACTTCTAGCCTTTCCCATCAGGTTCCAGCCTTACCATGGGCTCCTAGTCTCCCACAGGGTTTCCAGCCTCCCCCAGGGCTCCCAGCTTCCCCCAGGACTTCCAATCTCTTCCAGAGCTCCCAGTCTCCCCCAGGGCTTAAAGTCTCTCTAGGGCCATGACATATCAAGCACAGTATCATGGTGAGGCCATAATCAGGTCAGTTCGTGAAGGGGACTGGCTTATCCCCCTCGTTATCTGCACCGCCGACCTAGTCCATGAGTAAATAGGAGTGCGAGGGAAAGCCAGGCAGCGAAGACTTGATGGTCTAAGACGATGCTTTATGCCGGGGGATAGTACATGGGAAAGCCAGGTAACAGAAGACCTGATGGTCTATGACAAGGCCTTATGCCGGGGGAAAGCCAGATAACAGAAGACCTGATGGTCTATGACGAGGCTTTATGCCGGGGGAAAGCCAGATAACAGAAGACCTGATGGTCTATGACGAGGCTTTATGCCGGGGGATAGTACATGGGAAAGCCAGGTAACAGAAGACCTGCTGGTCTATGACGAGGCTTTATGCCGGGGGAAAGCACATGGGAAAGCCAGATAACAGAAGACCTGATGGTCTATGACGAGGCTTTATGCCGGGGGAAAGTACATGGGAAAGCCAGATAACAGAAGACCTGATGGTCTACGATGAGGCTTTATGCCGGGGGAAAGTACATGGGAAAGCCAGATAACAGAAGACCTGATGGTCTATGACGAGGCTTTATGCCCGGGGAAAGTACATGGGAAAGCTAGATAACAGAAGACCTGATGGTCTATGACGAGGCCTTATGCTGGAAGACAGTACCTAGGAAAGCCAGATAACAGAAGACCTGGTGATCTATGATGAGGCTGTACTGGAGGAGAGTAATGATAACTTTAATTCTTAATCTTTACAGATAAAGAGATGATAGTGGGGTCCTGGCTGGTCTTCGTCCACACCTCCCACTACCATAGTTCATATCACTTCAGCGGTCGTGTGTGAAGCTTTGCTCATCCTTCAGTTTTAATTCCTGTAAGAGAATACATCAACCCGTGCGCCCCCATCTGCCATTGCTATCGAACCTCCATCACCAACCTGTGGCCATGTGTGGTCGAAGAACCTCGCGAAAGCTTATCAGTGAACTGTATAAAAGCAAATTGAATTCCATAATTCATTTTCTCACAACTAGGGTTAAAGATTTTTGAAAATATTGATATCTGTTTTCATATATGTTCAACATGAACTATATTTAATTTAGAATTAAATATAGTTCATGATTTTCAGTGTATGAGTCTATTCATTACTACGAAAACGTTATATCATATATAATTTTTCTTACGTATTATTTTAGACCAATATATATATAGATGTAGAGATTGACATTTCGGGGCGATTTTTCTATCAGAATTCGAAAAAAAACATATGTGGGTAAATGACATTTTCAATTCAATTCATCAGCAGTTTAATGTAAACGTTATACTTTTTTGGATTTCTATTCCAGGTTGAACAAGGCTAGATAAGAATCAAGATTAGTGTCGTAAAATTTCATAGTAATAAAAAGTAATTCTGCTTTTACTGTTCCAGAGCACTTTTCTGCCCTATTCATACGTCTCTTAATCATTTTAACGTTCAGTTATATATATATATATATATATATATATATATATATATATATATATATATATATATATGGGAGTAGATGGGTAGGTCAGATGGGAATAAAGGGAAAGGGCAGATATCAGAACTAAAGGTCTATGATGATGCCATTTTCTGGAGTGCAGTAACAGTATCGTATTACTAATCTGTAAAAATGGAGACATGTTAGTAAAGCAGACGGCTCTTCCCTACCCACCAGTCTCTCTGGCATAACAGCTGGCGGGAAAATATAAAAGGAGCACCATGTTATATGGAGAGAGTATACTGTCATGGAAATTCCCTAGGGAAGTGAGCCTGGAAAAGACATACTGATCTAATGTCGGCAGTTGGATAATCCATTACTAGTTTTGAGGCCCAATTCTCTGCAGACAAAAGGTTGAAATACTTGCATATTATACTGTCATTTCTAGATGGTATTATTTAATGAAAACCGATTTGAATGTACTGATGGTTTATGCCGTGACCACATCTATCTGGTACTGTTTGTACAACTGTTATAATTTTACAAGCAAAAAAGCGTTTGCCTTTAACTACGATATCAACGAATTTGCCTTATTGATACAATGCAACTTTCCATCTCTTAGTGTTTTTTTCATAAGGCTTATTTATCTCTCAGTGACGGTAATAGTCTTGCAGTATTCTACATATTCGAACTAGGTTTTCTCCCACCTTTGTTCAAATTTGATGACCAGAACTGAACAGCTGACTGAGGTCTATTTGGGGCGTTGGAAAGATGGAGTACCGAGCCCCTCGTTTTACACTTTATATTTCTAGCTAACCTAACCTAACCTAACCTAACCTAACCTAACTTAACCTAACCTAACCTAACCTAACCTAACTTCTGTTTGTTGTTGTATGTGGAGGTTTGGGTAATTCAGATCATTAATGATTATAATCAATCTCAAGTCTTTTGTCTCCTTATCCTTGATATACTGGTTTACCGAACATTTTATATTCATATTATATAATCTCATCACAAATGCTTTGCTCTGCTTTTCTCTCTATGGGCATTTTCCTTTCTCTAACTACTCTGCAAATGTCTCATCATTTGTTTGTTCTTTGTTTTCCAGCCTCGTATCACCGACGGATTATGAAAATCTACCGGTGAGTTTGCATCCAGGTAATTTTCGTACATAGAAAAAATATATATATACGAATCCCAGGACTGACGTCACCCTGTGGTCCCTGCCGTGTCATGCCGACCCAGTCAGATTACTTTCATATTTAATACCACCTGCTGTGAGCCAGTCCACGCACAGATTCAATTCCTATCCAGATAGTTTTTGTTCATATCGTGAAAGTTACTGACCAGATGCATAGCAGGAAGGCTCCTGAGAGAGGATAAAGCTCGGCTCATCTTCCCTTTTCGTCTTCTAGGCTAGGCTCATCTTCCCTCTAATCTTCTAACACCTAGAACATCTTCCCTTTTCGTCTTCTAGGCTAGGCTCATCTTCCCTCTAATCTTCCAACACCTAGAACCCAAATCTAGCCACTATCCCCGTCTCTAACCTTCATACGCTCAGCTTTGTGCCGATCCTAAAGCACCTAGAAAGTCTGTCTTCAAACTGTGTCTCTACAAATTCCCCTTCTTGATCATAACCGCTGTTGCCTTCTCCCCGAGATGCACAGCGCGTATTACGACACAGTCATTTACACAGACTGAGTCACATGCCAAGGGGGAAGGGAGATTATTATCATCCCTCTCACTCCCTCTCCCACGGACGGAGTGAGTGGTGTACGTACCTTTCCAGCAGCGAAGGCCTTGCGGATGCAAGCGAGGCAGGTGGTGTGGAAGCAGCACAGGAACTTGGGTCGGTGGGCGCCGTCGTCGAACCTGCGGCAGCAGCCGCCGCAGGTGAGGACTGACCTCAGGGGCGTTGCCAGTCCCTCCGTCATGCTGGTCCTCCCTCCTCCACCACCACCACCCCCACCTGGAACGACCAGTGACACGCTTATATGGTTGGGTCGTTAAGAGGGAGGGGGAGGGGGGGCTTACGATAAGTGTTGTCGTTATAGCTGCTTGGGGGGGGGGCGGGGGGTTAAATTGTGTCCTTAGAGGTGAATTAAGACGGGTTAAATGGAGTCATTACTGGTTCTGGGAGTCAACTGGGGCCAGACAGACATAGGACACGGGAAGTGAAGCAGTTGCTGTTTGCATATGACATAGTTCTTAGTGGAAGAGTCAAAGAGAGAAACTCCGGAAGCTGGTGACAGTTTGTGTAAGTGGTTGACAATCTGGGTCACTTTAAGTTTTAGGGTTAATGAGGATGACCAAAGACACAAGGGTCAACCGCAAGCACATACTGGGGGTTAACTGGGGTCACCTTAAATGGGGGTTTAAATGTAGTCAGTATATAGACTGGGGATAACTTGAGGTAGCGAGCAAACACGGGTCAACTCGTCAGGTCAACCACGGGTCAACCTAAGCAATTAGGAGGTCATGTAGGCCAATTCAAGATGCCAAAGATATTATTTGATACTCTAGTGAATCAGAAAAGATATAGGACGTATATGCACGATTCTGGGAAATATATGAGATATAAAATAATCAAAGCTTCTTTAAGATCAGAATTAAAAATCCTGGAAACATTTTGGCGTATCTTGGAATAAAGTGAGATTCATGTATGATAATAATAAGTTTTTCGAAGTCTCTTGATTATATGAATAAAATATTTTGAAAGTTTTAACGACACATCTAAAATATTCTGGAAGTATTTAAGGAGACATAAATGTGATGCAGTTTTATAAAAAGTCATTACGTAAACACAAAGAAAGGAAGGATATACTTAATCTATATGTAAAAATGTTTATCAAACATACACAAGGCAAATCAGTTTAACTGGCTTGGTCAGTTGGAAGAGATATGGTAAAGGGGTGGGCAATGTATACGCCACTTTTATATACATTCCGGGCAGTTTAGACTTTGTAACATGCTGGGGCAGACGTTACGAATGGTTACGCGACCTGGGAACTGTGTGACAACAATTTACACGGTACCACATGCTGTTGGGAGACGGCGAGGGACTATACTGTCTCCTGTCTCTGACAGAATAATCACTGTCCACAAGTAGACAGAGCCAAGCTCTACCCAAAGTTCACCCCCTGTGACGACAGTAAAGTTCTAGGGGACAGAAACAGCAGCCTTAGCAACTTGAGGCTTGGCGGTACGGCTCTTGAGCACGACGGCACGGCCGCTGGATACGAAGGGCTGACTCGACTTGATCCTGAATGGTCCGGGGTCGTCCGGTCTTGTTCAAGGGCCTCACAGCGGGTCGTACCACCGTAATGAACCATGAGAGCGTGTGTTGGGAACCGTGAGTGGACTGAGAAATCCTGATGGCTGGGGAGAGCACGCCTCGCCGCACTAATTGGGAGTCTGGGGCGTCGAACCCCAGTTGAAGGTCGGCCCCCTCTCTGGCCTCGTTGTCTGTCTGCCTCCCTCCTCCCTCTACCGGTCCAGACTGCGACGCGGAGAGACTCGTCGTACGACAGGTTTACGACCTGCTGGCCGTACCACTGGCCCGGTTGGTGACTTAGGCGAAGGTGCACAGCACAACACCGTCAGAACACACGACACTTCATGAACCGAGAAGAACAATCACGTACCGTGAGAACAAACGCGCAACACATGGCAGGAGCAAAGAACATACCATTTGAGAGGAGGGAACAGAGAGCACACCACTTGAACACACAGACACAACGGTATATCTAAACCAGTGCACAACACACATCACAGGAACAGAGAACAAAACAACCAAAAGGAAAAGAAAAAAATATCACAAAATCACGGTTATAACAGAATCAACAACCAACATCTAGTTTCAGGTAAACAAACACGAGACATAGGCACACAAACACAAACCACTGACAGAGAGAGAGAGAGAGAGAGAGAGAGAGAGAGAGAGAGAGAACCGGGAAAAAACTTATGCCAACGTGACATTTGACAATCGTCTATCCACAAAAGACAGCAATGGCATGTGTTGCCACAAACTATATTTGTGTTC
>JAYMFT010270537.1:0-10633 GCA_038088735.1 Panulirus argus
GTGAGGATTTTCCCTCAAGGCTCAGTCCTCTGTTCTTGACGCTACCTCGCTAACGCGGGAAAAGGCGAATATGCAAGGAAAAAAATATAATAATATATATATATATATATATATATATACGGTGGTACTTCCGTCCTGACTGAAGGGCGTTAAGTGGTGCCCCAAACCATATTCAACGTTAGAATTGCTGGTCTTTTTCATCAAAATGGGACTACCACGCAAGTCCTGCCATCTTCTTGCAAGCTCATACACCTTCTCAAACCTCGCTTTTTTTCTTATTCTTCGGATAAGTACTGCTAACTCGTACATTTTAAGCATAATCATGAGAGTCCTACAATCTATGGCCCCTAGTCCCCGGAATCATGGGGTGCTATGAATCTCCGGGTTTTCGCCTGACTACTGCCAATGAGGGCTCTGGCAGTTATAGCAAAGACTCCTCCCACAACCCTTTCCCCTCTGTTATACTTGCTACTTTTCCCATTTACTATACCAACACTCGTGTTCTCTAGTAACTTCTCACCTGTTGAACACCATCTGTCTGGTACCTAACATCTTGCTTCTCTCTGACCCAGTTGTCTGATGTTCTCATTAGTCCCTTTCTCATATCTAACTATAATCTCCATTCAAGATTCCGGTTCATTGGTGGTGTCTGTGCTTATTTCAACACAAACACTCCTGTGGCACGCCTCGAGTCCCCAGACTTTGGTTACCTAGTTCAAGGTATGCCTCCCAACTACCAATTTTTTGTTTCGCCTACTGCTCTCCTACTCCTACGTACCTTATGTCTCTCTTCGACTATCTAAACTTCTGCCATGAGACTGTGGCATCCTCTCACCTGCAAGACAAGATGCCGTACTTTGGGGATTTAATTTACCATGGTGAATAATTGAATTCCTCCAACGCTGCTGGTGGTGGTGGTGGGTGGGTGGGGGAATGAAGCCCTCACGCTCTCCATTCTCAACGATCTATACTATAGAGCATATCTTCCATCCCCAACCATATTCCTAACCGCTGTGACCACTCCCCTAATATCTTGGATTTTTTTTCTACTAATCCTTCCCGCTGTAACCACAATCTCGCCCCTAGTTGATTTATATGACCACACTCATAAATGTATTTACATCAACGGCACCTCCGCTTTCTAAACAAATAATTGCACCTGAACTAAGCTGATTGGAATAATTTGCGAAAATTCTTCTCTGCCTTTCCTTACGAAAATTACAGTCTCTCATGTGGTGATGCTTCTATCTCCGCCAAACGCATTGCAGAGGTTATTGTTATGGGAACGGAAGCATTTACCCCCTCTTCCTCCATGTTTCAACCGTTCCTGTTGTGAGGCCATTCACGCAAGGGAACAGGCATATCGGGCTTGGAAAAACTCTTTTCCCCTACTCCCATTCAGCATTTTTCAGTGGCAGCAAATCATTACGTCATCCGTGATATAAAGCGTCAGTCCATTCAAAGAAAGTGCGATAACCTCCGTCATCCACTGACAGGTCTTTCTGGTCTTTGGCTAAGGGCATCGCTAACAACTTCTGTCGCTCCACCTTTCCTTCACGTTTCCGTTCTAACAGGACTAGTGCTCTCTCTCCCGTAGACACAGCAACTCTGGTTCCAGTTTCTCCTCTACTTCTACCTTGGATGACTTAACACTCGTTCACCCCTTGATGTTCCTATCACTAATCCTATATGCCCCTTTCCGTAATCTCTCTTCGAACTAAACGAAAAGAGTTACTCTCTATACACAAGCAAGTCTTATGGTCCTGATGGCATCCATCCCTGTGTCCTGAGAGTGAGCCTCTGAACTTGCACCAGTGCTTGCTTGTCCATTGCGTAAAAAAAAAAAAAAAAAAAAAAAAAAAAAATCCAACTTGGGAGTATGCGTTGGAACATCTCATCCCTAAGAAGAGTGACCGTCTTATGTATCGTCCTGTTACTTTGACATCTATTATTTCCAAAGTCTTTAAATCCACCTCAGTTCTCATATCTTCAGACACCTTGACTCAGTTTTCTCTGATCACCAGCATGGCAAGATCCACCAGTGATTCTTTCCAGGTTAGATGTACTTCCCTTCAATTAAAATCAGATAATAATGGGGAAAAAAAATACTGCACAAATACTGTAACCATATGTACTGAACTACAATTAAAACTTGTTAAAAAAACGATTTGATACGTGTTGGGTATATGCAACGTATATTCTATGCTAATTATTTTCATGTTTACGTTATACATTATAAAATCGATCATGCCTACATTATAAGGACCAGAATAAGAAGCAAAGTGAAGATTTGTCTTCATAGGCTCGGTCTGGGGCGTTTGATTGTGTGGCTCTAACAAAGGAGAAAAGAACTGAGGTTGGTGCTAGATTTGTTTAGACAAACATGAATGTTCCAATTTTAAGTATAAAGTAGTTGAAGACTTAAGAGGTAGAACGCTTCAAGAATGTTTACGGGTAAAGTCCAGGATAAGCGAGAGGCCAAGAACAAAATATATGTAGGCACTGCCGATAAAGTAGTAGCTGTGAGAATTAACGAGTGTTAAGAAGTGAGCTCTTGACTAAGATTTGAGTGAAAGCAGACAAGAAGTGCGTGATAATTAGTGCTTATGCACCAGGTCGTGAAAGGAGTAAGAAACATGGTGCTTTGCAGGAGCGTATATCTCGCAGTTGTTTTGGAAGGTACTGAAACTTTGTGCAAGCTATCTAAAATCTAAATGTTAGGACGAGCGATCGAACAGATTAGGGCATATCAGAGGGTCATATGGCCCCTTGTATAAATGAGATTGGGGAAAGGCTTATCGGAACGAGTGTTGAAATTAGAATGGAGACTGGGAATACTGTATTTACAAAAAAGTGCAAACACAAGTATACATGGGTGAGCAGGCTGGGAATCAACGGGTATTACTGGAAAATGTGCTACCTGACAACTGTGCAAAGGAGACGTTGCTGAATGTGATTATGCAATTAAAGGTAGCAAGTGGAATGTATGATCCTTTCATGGTGGAGGTTAGCATAAGAGTCTGAGGTAATTTTACACGAAAATATCTCTAAAAGCGGTGAAAGTGAGCGAGCTTAAAAGAGAAGCCTGTGTCTGGTAGAGATACCGGGTGAGAACTAGAAGAATGGCATAGGGCGAGATATAATGAAACAAGGGGAATGGAAAGTATTTAGTTGATGAAGTGTGTAGTAAAGGAAGAAATGTGGATGTCAGAGAGGGTACCGAAAATGGAATGAGTATTGAAATGGCAACTGAAAGAGAAAAAAGGCATGCGAGTTGATGCAGTATAAGAAAAATTAGTAGAAGGTTGCAAGGAAGGTAAACGAACAGAAGAATGATGGAAATGAAATACTGATAAACTTCATAAAGAATAAAACGTTTTGGAAGAGGCTGGATCAAAGTGGGATGCAAAGTCGAGTGTGTCATGACTGGTAATGTAAAAATAGATGTAATAAGAGCGTTGTGTAAGACGAACAGTGGCAAAGTGGCAAGAATGTATGCGACTGCAGAAAAAAATTGTTAACCGGTTAGTCGGGCTACCTGACATCTGTATAGCTGAAGATAAGTTTCCCTGAAGATCGACATAATGCAAGCATAGTGCATATATATCAGAAGATAAGTTTCCCTGAAGATCGACATAATGCAAGCATAGTGCATATATATCAAGTTCTGTTAGACAAGAGAATATTTGTGTTGCAAAAGTAAAATTATGTGAAGAATACATGGTAACGTGTAGGAGAAACTGGTGACTTTAAGGTGCAGTGTGGCTTAAGGTACATGGGTAGACCAGGTTTGTGAATCACTTTTAAGATACTGTGCATGAAGTACTTGCAGTGAATTGAAAGAGGAAATTATGGATATGGAAAGTGCATGATGAGGTTGAGAGAAAAACCTTTTGAAAGGTGTTCCAAATATATAGAGTACATGGAATGCCATTACAAGGTGAGGAAATAGGAAGGGAGGAGGGTTCAGGGTTCCTGGGTCTACATCCAGGATGTGTTATGCTATTGTGATTTATCAATGTTTATAATGGGTGATGAAGGAGGTATGCAAGTCTTTAAAACAAACACCTGGTCTGTAGAACGATGGAGGTAGGTGAGGCATGGAAAGCGAATCACTTGCTATTTACAAATGACATGACTGTGGAGGCTAACTCTAGAAGCTGGTGACAAGTTTTGGGTTGCATGAAAGAGGATAAATTTGAGAGTAACTGTGAACAAAAGAAAAGTAATGAGATGCAGCAGGGGTGGGGGGAGGGATGAACAGGAAGGTTTGTGTGTAAAAATGAAGTAGGTGGACCTGGAAAAAATGGAAAGCTTTAGATAGTTGGGAGAGGTCATGAAAACGGATGGACCCACAACAGTTAAACAGTCATGAAGTGGAAGAGACTATGGTCGTGTGTTTTAAGTACCAGGTGGAAGGAAAAGTCACACTCTGTCAGGGGAAAGATTGGTATGCTTGAAAGTAAAGCAGTCCCAAGTGTTGTGAATATTATGGATGAGAGTTGTTGAAATGAATGAGGATGATATGTGGGGAATCCGAGTTGAATGAACAAAGTCTGACAATGTAAGAGAAATGTACAAGTGTAAGCCAAGTTCAACTAAGAGGGCCAACCAAGGCATGCTGAAATAGTTTGGACATAGGGAGACGATGAGCAGAGAAAAACTATATTTGTCAGAAATGGAAGGAACAAAGGGGAGGGGAAGACAATGAAGACGATTGAGATGGAGGTGGTTCTGGGATATTGGAGCCTTGATTATTCTGGAGGGTGATATGCATGTAAGAGACAGAATTTAGTATATAAAGTGTGGCATAAAAGGGGGGTCAATATTTTGGAATAGGGTCGAATTATGGAATGTGATGTAAAGGTAAACAACAGAATAGTCTCTGAGCTTGGCTGTTGATGAAGGTTCTTCTTTCAGTGCAAAATACATAACTACTGTGAGGATATTTGCACATGAAGCCATTCTAAGTCTGTTCTTGATGTTGCTTTGTTGAGGTGGGAAATGCTATTAGGTATAGAAAGTTAATAAAAGTATATTGTCCAAGTTATGTTAGTGTAACAGCATATCACCAGAACCAGAGGAGAAAGAGGTTGTCAGTTAGTCTGGACAGAGGGACTCTTGTTTATTGAAGGCAGCTTTAGTTCATCTAAAACTCAAAGGGAGGTGCTCACTGTTGTGTGTGTTCTCTGCCTCTCGGTAATTTGAAAGTATAGTACTTTTGAGTTATGAACAATTGTTTGTAAGGAGATTTGCTCTGTGATGAAATGTAGCTGAAAGGTAATGCTAGTTACATATTGTTGTAGCATACTGCAGTTTATGAGAGTAATGTTCCAGCTACTGCTCTTCTCCTTCCTCATCAGTAGGAATCTAGCTACTGGCTTTAGAGCCGAGCAATAAAGTATGCAAAAATTTTGTTTCCTGAAACACACCCATATTCTGAGTTTTTTTTTCCGAAGTGAACAGAAAAACATTTGGAATCAAAGACAAGATGAAGACACTTTCCAATAACAACAATGGCGGAGTGAAAGTAACTCGTGCAAAAACTACTAAAAGGTTCAAATACCAGTAATTCTAGGAAAAGATAAAGTCCCTCCCAACAGGCATGAGTAGGAAATCGTACAATCTGTATTTCTAGTGACAGAAACCAGTTTCTTTGAAAAAAGCATTTTTTAAAGTACTCACTGCTCCTCCTTGGTATCTTTGCCCTCCTCTGGATCTGGTGAAGCAACTGGTGCTGAACAGGAGGCAAGATGTTAACTTTAGTGAGTACCACCTTATAATGGATGTGTACTTCTTTATTTCATCAAAATTATCAATTTATATAAAACCTTATATTTCATAAATAGGATCACCAATGGTTTATATAGATATATAATCAAGCATTCATGCACTACAGCAAATATGCAGTTTTTACAATAGTAGATACATCATGAGAGGATAAGAGGGTATGACAAACAGTCCGTTTAACATTTATTAAAATCTTATTGGTCTACTTAAAATTACATGGGTAAAAACACTGAATACATTTCTATGAAACAGGTTTTGACTGACCACAACAATGATCAATACGGCAAATTGTACAGTTTTTGATCTGAACATATATCCCATCACTTAAACATTTCATTCTCAAAGGCAGTAGCTTGTGGTTTAATTACATCAATAATCTCTAGGGCACACTCTGTGCTAAGTGACCCTTCGAAATTCTTTAGACCAAAAAGCAAGCCAGCATTTGTCAATAAATCTGTTTTACGAGTTTCATAACCACACATCTTATAAATATGCTGACTGTGAGTTACTCTAAGTGCCCCAATACTTCCATTACAATGCATATTTATTTCATACTGCAATGAGTAGTTTTTGCAATCTAATAGATACAAATGTGAAATTATTTACAATAAAAAACTGTGACCAATACGACATACTTTTACTGATATCTTTTCATCGAATGTTCAAAAATTGATAAGGCAAATTGCCATACCATAACACGAGGATGAGGGACTAGACCATCCTTGTCTAATTGTATGGGCACACAACACAGCCAAGGTAGGGGACAGCAGGGAGGCACAGAGGCTAGGGAGAATGTTATAGGAGGAGGCACATATCCCAGAGTTCAACCAATGCCAAATATGCCCTGCTGTCAGCCTCACCATAAGATGCCTTGTGAACAGCATACTACAGAAAACTCTTTGGCCTTCTGTCTAAACAACTGGTTTATTATCTATAGCTGTACATCATTGGTTGAGCTGAGAAAGACCTGGAGCAATGTCACGAGGCCTCATGGAATTTCATGTAACAAGTAAAGCTATGTGTGACCTGTGATGTCTAAAATGGAATGATTGAAACAGCACACATTCAGCAATGAGGACTGACAACATTAAAGATCTTAAGCTAATCAGTGATAGTGTACATCCATTACAATTCAGTGTATAAATATAACACACTCTTCAAACACACTAATTAGTAGCCACCCATAAAACTTTATCACATGTCCCTAGAAGGTTTACACTCTTTCTAAGGCACAATAACCAAAAGCTGTACAGCGACTATTTCATGCATGTCAATTAGGCTAAATCACCTGAGTCGTAGCGAATGAAAGAAGCCTAACTAGAATTCATGAACATAATGCTATACACCAACTAGTTAACGTGATTTGGTAGTAATACCACCCAGAGACATTAAGCAGGGTGATTAATGTTAGACTTTCATTCCCTCCATAAAATATACACACACACACACATACACACACAACTGATTTGAAGCCTGTGCTATCACTAATTTCCTGAATGAGTCAGAGCCCTCAACTATCAAGAATCTGTGCACTGATTTTTCTCATAGTATCAAATCAACATTCTCTTTAACTTGGCTCAGATCTAAATTCCTGTTCACACATCAGTGTTCTTTTTTTCATTGTTGATCCCTTCTACATGTGTTTGTTCCAAGTTTCCATTCCCATTAGCCACTGTGTTGTCAGTCTTGCCGTTGACTTGATCTGTAGAGGCCTTTACAGCATCGTTGGCTGTGCCATGATCAGTTTCGTTGCGCTCTGGGTCTTGGATGTGGGCTTTACTCTCGGCACGCGAGGCTGTGACAAACCAGGCCAATGGTTAGTCAGGCAAGTGCTGGGCAAAGGTTGTTGGAAAAGGGGTGTATATGTACCACCCACAATGCTTTCAGTATGCATTTTAATTGTTTCATCAGTCTACTGTATATATTCGAAGAGGAGGAGGATACGTGACAAAGGATTTGAAGTTTTACACAAGTATGAATTTTTTTCAAGTGGATATTCTTCAAAAGTAAATAGCAAAATACTGTATCAATTCAAGGGCAACCTTTACCTTCAAATGGAAGATTGATACATTAATAAAAATATATCACATGAAAAAATTGCAGCCAAGCCTTTTACCCAAGCCATTCAAATAACTTAAGAATGTGACTTAACTTGCAAAAAATTTAAGTACCCAAAATATTGAAATAACAGAAAAATTGTGAGTGGCAGCAAGTGCTAGGCTAGTACAGCTTAAAGGAACACATTATCAACTGAATACCTGGAATTTAGCAAATTAAAGGCTACACAAGTCTTTGCAAATAAAAACAAAGGTTAAAACAATAATACTAAGTGCATGTTTCTTTAACCCTGCAACCAAATATTCCCATCAAGTCCATAGAAGATTAAAGTAACCCATGCATTGTTGAAATATTAGCCAGCATTTTTAGTAGTAAATTCTCCCTACAGTTAGGAAAATTCCTTACCCTTGAAGATTTACATTTATAAAATGAATATCAGGACAGTGAAGTAAGGAGAAATTTAAGCCAATGTCTTGCCAGCCAAAACACTTGCCTCTCTTTGTCCAAACTCTTGACCAAGGCAAAAGCCAGATCCAAATTAGATGAGTCATTTCTCATGTTAGAGTAGGATACCTGTAATCTACATTTCAGGTACTTTCAAAGATGATATTCTCATGATGTATCTACTAACTTTGTCTGCACATTATTGGAAATTTATTTTTCATGCATAACATGCAAGTGGTTTGGCTCAAACAGTTTTACATATCTGACATTATTCCATGATAGTGTTGTGCACTGAAGGTTGATAACTATAAACTTTTCTTATGAATAGTTAAAACCAAGAAGGATGCTACTTTCAAGTCCAAACCACATTACAGGAAGAATCAAAATAAAAGAAACAATTTTGAAGAAATTATTGAAATCATTAGAATACATGAATGGGGCACCATCTTCAAGCTTATTACAACTTTTATCCCAAGTTACATGACATGCTTTAAGAGTCCAATACTAATAGCAATAACAAAGATCTCTTGTACTAACAACACATGCATGTTCAAGTATACATGGTTTTCACTAATCATTAACAAAGAAGAGAAAGCACACTGCATCATTCTCAAAACACAAGATACCAAAAGCCAGACCGCACTCATACACTATTGGTAAAAACATGAAAGATACATTGGTGAGTCATTTCTTACAATTTTTCCTGAAATTGAAAATGCAGTAAAACCCTGCCAATCAATATCTACAAAATAATCAACTGATCATGCTATACCAATTATTGTTATCTATCTTGTCAAGAAAGGGTCTATTTGGTCATGGCTTTATTATGATGTCATAAATATATCAGAAACCTACGGCGATAAAGTTGAGTCAACTGCGATGCATCTCAATAAATGTGATCATAAAGATCAAGAGACAGCAGATTTCATAATCTTAAAATGCTTTATATATACAGCTTATAGTTTTCAGTTCCAATACCTGGGTATATTTTTGTATACTAGTCCAAAAAACTAATCTGTAGTTACTCAGATTTACAAAATCAAGAAATCTGACAATGTGACAACCAAGAGCTGTATGATTATGTGAAATGGGTTTCTATCATGTTTCACAAAAGGTTGAAATGCCAACATCTCTGAAAAAATATTTTCTTACTGTTCACTGGAAACTACATATTATCATGACAACTGCTGAACATTAATTATAAAAGTGCAAGCTGTAAATCAATAATTTTGTATTTTCTCTGATAACTGCCATTAATAATACTATTCCCTATTTACAGACTTAACAAGAAAAGGCCATTTGGCAGTTCTGGTTATATTCACCACATACACTCATTATAGAAACCTGTCACTATTAACATACAACATTATTGAAGTCGTTACTCAAAAGCTCTTTCCTCTTTCCCTCCTAGCCACTTTTTTCATAGCTAAGACAGCAAGGGCAGCTAAGGCCCTAATCAAAGACATCCCATTAACGCTATATGTATTTACATATATTAATACATTCGCCATTTCCCGCATTAGCGAGGTAGCATTAAGAACAGAGGACTGAGCCTTAGATGGGAAATCCTCACTTGGATCAGCTCTCTGTTCCTTCTTTTAAAAAAGTAAAAACCGGAGGGGAGGACGCCCAGCCCCCACCCTCCCTTCCCTTTTAGTCGCCTTTTACGACACAAAGGGAATATGTGGGAAGAGTTCTTTCTCCCCTATCCCCAGGGATAATATATATATATATATATATATATATATACTTCCTGCCCCAGGAGCCCTTTCTATTCTTCAAAAAGTCACCATTGGCAAGGTTGTATTACTGGGAGTAGAGTCTTGTCAGAGAATTTCCAATGAAGTCCACATTTCCGAACTACTTGTAGCAGTCTTGGGCTGTAGGAGCCCTGGAAAAGTATTCTGGGTAAAACCAGGATTCTCTCTCAGAACGAGGTCCTCTCGTAATCATTAACAGGGTGTTCCATGACTGTCAGTGCCATACGAGTTTATTTTTAAGGTCGTTTCCATTCCAAAATGCTCTCTGAACATGGGTCCGATTGTCAATTATTATAAACCTGTAGGTATTTGAACTTGTGCCTGCACATGCGTGGCCAGGAGTGGACATGGGCGCATGAGCACCAGTCGAGTTTATAGACATCATATATATATATATATATATATATATATATATATATATATATATATAAAGGTTAAATCGCACTTCAGTTGGAATTCATAGTTTTATTTAACTTGTAGTTTATCTAAACATGTTTCGTGGAGACAATCTACCTTATATGTCGTACCACATGTACACAAACTTCAAGTTAAATAAAACTCTATGAACTCCTATTGAAGTG
>JAYMFT010270548.1:0-10633 GCA_038088735.1 Panulirus argus
AGAGAGAGAGAGAGAGAGAGAGAGAGAGAGAGAGAGAGAGAGAATGGTAGTATTTTCTCGATACAAGAAGGCAGAGTAGCCACCCTACCAAGACCAGTGATACCTAGGGCAGGCCCATTCTTCTGTTAGGGGTAGCAGGGCAGGGAATCGAAAAAATTAATAGCAGCTGCTACGTCACTTGATCATTGTGTGATCGTCAGCAACACATGGGTGGGCCGTTTTGATACCTGCTTCTTTCGCTACGTGTCCAAACTTTGGAACTCTCTACCTTCTCATGTTTTTCCCTATAACTATGACCTGGCACATTTTAAAAGAGGTTTTTCACTTCCTCCAAAATTCGTAAAACCTTTCCCTTGTCTTTTCATTTTAAGTTTCATAATTTTCTCTGCATTTCAATTAAGGCCCGGCCTTGATGTGGACTTTGGTCCGTGACTGGAGCCTTCAACATAAAAAAAAAAGTCTCGGGTCAAGGTGGCCCCTGGAAGACAACAGCCTTTATCAACACAGTTGATGTGGTTTTTGGAGTGGTAGCAACACCACCACTGGAGTCAAAACAACTGCAGAGAAAATAGGCATTTACCACAAACTTACGAATGAACCGAAGATATAAAAGAAAGACATATGTGAGGGACTTTGCTATGGCGGGGACGAGCGGGCCTCCATTATATACACTGACTGCTACAGCGACCCCGGCTATACAAATCCCAGCGAGAGATCTCTTGGTTGCTTCCAAAACCAGCGTGACTCCCACAACATCCAAACTCTGCAACATCACAAGAATTTCCATAAATAAGCGAGGTCTCCCAAGGCAGCGTACTGTCTCCAGGGCTATATATATGAACGTCCCACACAGCAGACATCCCCACCTCCCTCCCTCTCCACTTCAGTAGGGAACATGAACAAGGTCATCCATTACGCAGGCCGTGCCACATAAATAGTAGCTTCCAACAACACACTGCCCCGAGCACATCAACCACGTACGGAGGGAGGCGTCCACACTCAAGACTTATGACAGTGTCTGGAAAACAAAGACGAACAGGTCCACAAATCTGGTACTGAAAGAACTGAAACCTCAGTGGCATAAAGAGGGCAGAGGGATGGGACACTACGGGGGCTGGAAGATGACTAGGTTACAGACCAGCATCACCAGGTTTGATGTTGAATGATTTAATAAAGTTGAAATGCATGATGAGCACTGGGGGAAGGCTGCCATGGGATGGCATGTAGAGATTCTGACAATGAGAGAGAGAGAGAGAGAGAGAGAGAGAGAGAGAGAGAGAGAGAGAGAGAGAGAGAGACTACAGCAAGGTCATGATCCTACCCATATTGTGCTACTCTCCCAGTCCCCACCCATCCACCTGCCCTCCACGCCCCGTAGCTCATCATCCTGTGTAGTATACAACCAGACACTGAAGTTCGTCTCTGACAATAAAAACGAAACACTGAAAACACGGAGTAATAATACCTACAACTTGACATATAACCATTCTGCTCAAGTTCAAGAGAAACAGAAAAAAAATATATTACAAAAGAGAACAAATAATCATGTGAGAGAAAACCAGACGACACATACGCAAGCTGCACACAACACAAACATAGACACACACTTGGTTCCCCCCATAGCCTTGAGTGATACTCCACTCGTCCCTCACTACACGGAATGAATGTCTCTATGTCTAGCTTACCTACCTCTTTGTAAACAACACACACACACACACACACACACACACACACACACACACACGCACTCGACTGAGGACATGGCTAATGCGACAGCACACAAGAAAATGTTCATGAGGTGAGGGCCCCACGAGTGTAAAAAAAATTCCCCGTACTGTACAAAATAGGTAATCACACACACACACACACACACGAAAGACTAGCACACACGAAAGACTCACACACAACGAAAGACTCACACTCTTCAATAAATCAACTCCCTTCCTCTGTATAACCGTGTTCTGTTTCCCCACTTAACTTTCTACGTCCAACCTCTCCCCTCACTCCTCCCACCTACCCTATCTGAAGAAAGTGAGCGAAGGGGAAATTGGATGATATCACTAAGTGCTAAGTATGAAGATTATTTGTTGTCTCAAGTGTTGAGGGGATAGGAGAGAGAGGATAGTAGTGTCAAGTGTTGATGGGATGGGAAAAATGATAACAGTTTCTAATACCTTTGGGAACGGAGAAAGGATGATAGTGTGGAGGAGTGTGGAGGAAAGCCGGGGTAACAGTACTCAGTGGTGGTGGGGCGGAGGAAGGGTGGGAGCCCTTAAGTTGTAGAGGAAAAAGAGAGAGAAGAGGAGCCTCAGGTAATGAGAGGAAGGGAGACAGGATGGGAATCTCTAGTGGTAAGGAGAGGAGGGAAATGATGACGCGAGAGTCTTTCTTGGTGAATTACGAGGAGAGAATATTGGAATCTCCAACTGATGGGGAGGTTGGACTGGGATGTGGAGAGGCGTCTGAGAACCAAGAGAGTATTTAAGAATAAGAGTTTCATGTTGGGGGGGGGGGGTAATATAGGGAGGCGAGAGTCACAGGCAATGTGAGTCATGGGAAGGGGGAAATACACTAATAGGTGGATTAGCAAACGGTGGAAATCTTAAGTGTTGAGGGAGGGGAAAAGCTATGTGAGTCTCATGCAGAGCACAGAGACGAGGGATTGGGGGGATGAAAGGGCATGGAGAAGGGATGGGGCCTGGAAGGACATGAGGAAGGGATGGGGGTCTCGGGCGGTCAGGGAATGGGAGACGAAACAGCAGTCTCAAGTACTAAGTGGAGTCAGGAGGGAGTAGGTTTCAAGTGATGAGGGAGAAGAAGGGAGGGGGAGAGAGCCTAAAATAGTGAGAGTTGGGGTGTGGGAAGGCGGATTATCAATGGTAAGGGGAGAGAAGAGCAGGTGCTAGTCTCCAGTAGTTAGGGGTTGCCTTAATTTTAGTCACAAGAGCAAGGAATTTACTGTGGAGCTCTATCCATCCAAGGCAAAAGTTGCCTCCTCCAAAATGATGGTGGGATGGATCTTGCGGACCTTCAAGATCACTTTTATAATCATAACAGTAACTCTCAAGATAGAAAGGAAAAACCAGTGATGATGCTCTTCAGGGCCTTGGTAACCTTCTCGAACAGAATACTGCTGTATGCTAACATCAACTTAAAGGGGCGTACAAAACTGAAGAGACAGAGTGTTCAAAGATCTTTCACGGTCAGTATCAACAATTTTAAGGAACTGTACTACTGGGGTTCGACTGAGGCTATACTTCCTGGAGGGCAGACGGGAGAGGTATACATTCTCGTTTGCACTTCGAAAATCCTAGAATGCATGATTCCCAACACACACTCAGAAATAAGTCTCCATTGCCAGGACATGTACGGAGGTTTATATTCTTACCACTACAACCAAAATATGAGGTAAGCACAAAGAGAAAATATCTTGACCTTCCGGGACCCAAGATTATTGAATACACTACTCGCTGCCATCAGATACGCTACGGTATATACAGTGGAGAAATTTAAGCAGGGACTTGGATAAGTATTTACGATGTGTGTCAGACCAGGCAGGCTGTAGTGGTTACAGGGGTTTGCAGCCCGAGGCTTCCAACAGTTTGGCCGACCAACGACTCAACTCACAAGATTCGGGTGTCCTGTGGTGGAGACCCGAAAGAGGATATAGAGCTCGACTTTTAATTCTACATAAAAGGTATCGAACAGATTTGAAAAATGCAATATGAATCTTTACGAGTCATACTTGATTGTTCGAAGACCACTCAAATACTCACATGCGGAAAGAACTTGTTATACCCAACAATAAGGAGAGAATACTTGAAATCAATCTCATGATGGGACTGAAAATTCTGCGTGGTGATTCAGATAGTGTTGTTTCTAAAGAATTGTTAAACCATATATGCCATGGCACAAGTGAATCTAAATGATGGATCCACATAACAGCCAATCACATGAAATTGTTTGCTGTACAAAATTTGTATTAAATTAGGAAGCAGCAGCATTCCCTGCCTCCCTGGCAGTTAACTCCCTTTGACGTTACTACACTTACTTATCCACCCATGAATCTAATTATTTTTAATCTTCACCTTCAATACTTAGCCAAAACCAGTGCTCTGGAACATATACAGAAACTGCAGACTGACAATAACATATCCCAGTGTAACTAAAAGAACGGATCTCTGTTCTACCACTGGGAGGGCAGGCAGTGCTACCATTATGATAGCGTTAAATAAAAAAAAAATGGGCAACTACCTTACAAATGAAAAGTCCAATATACTTATCGCTCTGGTACAAAACACTGCCACACGCAGTTTAATTACCTATGACTCTTTTATCTTCACTACTTGCCCTGAGATCAGAATGCAACGTGTTCGTCTCTGAAGCCAGGGACAAATATTCAAACATCATTAGGCAAGGGATTCAGTTTATACTATGGATTCCCTCTCATATAGGCCTCCGTGAGCATGACAAAGCTGATGCTTCAGCCAAACTTGCACTTAGTATAAAGGTGATGTTGAAAACAACATTGGGTCGTCAATAAGAGGTCTCAAAACTGTAATTAGAAAGGAATTAACTGACCTCTTTGAAACACGAGGACGATTTCAGATAAGCACAAGTAGAAACACTTTCCATCACAGTAAGATGTGTAAAAGTAAAACATGTATATGGAAAAGTAATAAGATCAGCAGATTACATGATGTTGCAATTGCTAGATTAAGGCTAGGCTATAGGTACTACTTGCGCTTTGGCCTATCTGGAGATGTTAATCATGTGAACTGTAAAGTTTATGGTAAAAAAACACTGTCTTAGATTCTGAAAAAAGAAAGCTTTTTAGGGATAGGTCTTACTAACCCTACGGTAAATGTCAACACCTTATTCTTAACAACAAGATACCTGAAATTTTAAGTTTGTATCCACTTTTTGCATCTAGTCGGTAAAACTTACCATATGAAACAATGCAATGTATGTAATAAGGCTCATGTAATGAATCAAACTTGTAAGAACCTATGTAATATCAACCCACTGGGGGCCTGACTAGGACAATTTGTAACCTCTGTAATCCTTTTGCGCTACCGCTCACAAGATGAGCATGGGGAGCACAATAAACTTGCCGGGGTTACCAGCACAAATCAATAAAAGGTCCAGGGATTAAGCTACAATGACTGAGTTGCATTATGAAACCACACAGCGAGAAAAATGGGAGGGGGCGGGGACAGGGAGGGAGGAGGCTTGTGCCAAGGGGAAGAGAAGACACCTTCAGAGACGTTTGTGGTACGGGTTGTGGAGACGGGTGGCAGCATTTGTGAGAAGTGAGGGGTTTGGAGACATTGCGACCATCAAGTGGTGAGATTGAGAGGTGGGGGGAGGGGACATAACGCAGTCAGGTGGGGAGGTTATGGTTATTCTCTTGGAGTTAAGGGGAGGAGTGGTAAAGATGAGGGGGGGAGGAGGGGAGACGAAGTGGAAGCCTTAACCAGACTGAGATGGGAGAGGGAGGTTAGTCTCAGTGAGAAAGGGAAGAGGGAATGACTCGGAGACTCCGACAATGAGGGGGTAGGACAAGGGTGTGTTAGTCTCAAGTACTGAGGGAGGATAGAGGGGTGACATAAAGGATGGAGGGGATAAGAGGCTACTGGTCTTAGGAAGTGGTAGGATTCTCAGGTGATGAGGGGAGAAGAGAGGATTCGGGGCTCTGAATGGTGAGGGGAGGGAGAGAATGAGAATTTCTAGTCGTGAGGGGAAATGGTAGGCCTTTGGGAGTTCCAAGTGGTGAAGGGAGGGAAAACAGGGATGGAATTCTAAATGGAGAGAGGTGGTTCTCAAGATGGGAGGGACCGGAGTGGGGATGGGAGCCTAAAGTGGCGAGAGGATGTTCTTGGGAGACGTGGGAAGGGAAGAGGGAGGGGTGAGTGTCTAGCGGTGAGGGGGGGGGGAGAAAGAAGAGGTGAGAGTTGTAGATACAAGGGGAGAAAAGAACCGTTTCTCAAGGATTCAAATCATGGGGAGTGAAGATAAGAGATGATTATGTGGTTTTGTGAGAGAAAAGGGATTGCAGTCCTCGGCCGTCACGGGAGAGGGGAGGAGATGGGAGCCTCGCGTCGTTGAAGGGAGCTGATGGGATTCTCATATAATGACAGACGAGGGAGAAGGTAGTGTATAAGTTTCAGAAACTTGAGAGGAAGATGTTAATGTGAGTCTATGGTTGTGAGGGAGGGGGGGGGGAGAGTGTGTAGGTGGCAGTCTAGTGTATCGAGGGGAAGGGTTATGAAGTAGGACTCCCGTGGTGTAGCTGTTAGCGTTCCTGACCGTGACGCATTCACGGGCCGCCCAGGGGCGAGCGCTTAGGTTCGAATCCTGGCTGAGGTAGTCGGTGCACGGTCAACCCAACCGCTCATCCACCCCTAGGGGACTTGGTCGGTAAAATGGGATGGCCTTGATTAGGGCCTCAGCTGCCCGTGCCGTCTATTCCAACATAAAAAAAAAAAAAAAAAAAGACGCGGCGAGAGAAAAGACGAAGGGAGAGTCAGGTGATGAGAGGGGGGGAGGGAGGGAGGGAGGGTGGAGGGTGTGGGTGGCGATGGTGCTGGCCACCAGGAAACAAAGCTCCCTCACGGAGGCTTGAGAGAGGGAGGAGGGAGGGAGGGCGGCCGGTGTGGAGGACTGTGTCCACACAGGGACGGATGTACTGGCTGACCCCTTGAGCACAGCGGTACGATCCTTGAGCACAACGGTACGACCCTTGAGCACAACGGTACGATCCTTGAGCACAACGGTACGATCCTTGAGCACAACGGTACGACCCTTGAGCACAACGGTACGATCCGTGAGCACAACGGTACGACCCTTGAGCAAAACGGTACGATTCTTGAGCACGACGGTACGATCCTTGAGCATGATGGTACGATCCTTGAGCACGACGGTACGACCCTTGAGCACAACGGTACGACCCTTGAGTACAACGGTACGATCCTTGAGCACGACGGCACGAACTTTGAGCACGGCAGTACAACCTGTGGGTATGGTATTGTGGCCTTTCGTCTGACTTATGCTCTCCAACCTAAGGGCCATACGGTCGTGTTCAAAGGTAGTACCGTCGTGCTCAAGGGTCACACCGTCGTGTTCAAGGGTTGTAATGTCGTGTTCAAAGGTCGTAACGCCGTGCTCATGGGTCGTACCGCCGTGCTCAAGGGTCGTACCGCCGTGTTCAAGGGTCGTACCGCCGTGCTCAAGGTCGTACCGCCGTGCTCAAGGGTCGTACCTCCGTGCTCAAGGGTCGTACCACCGATCTCAAAGGTAGTGCCGTCGTGCTCAAGGCACTCACCGGTATCAGGTCTCGTCACTTTCACAGAATGACAGTATTATCCTCGAACAAAGCGTTTGTGTCTGAGAGACGCATCATCAGGTAATCTAAATCATCTACATTCTAATTCTGAAGCCGAGGACAAGCACTAAACACCTAACCCCAAGTAACTTCGAGAGGTAATGAGTCGCTCGAAGCCCAAAGGTGGTAAAAATGTGGCTAATATGATGCAAACATACACTAGTGAGTAAAGAAGCTAGCTTGTGGTCATGCTAACCGATGGCCCCCAAGTGGGACACTGAAGGTTAATTTAATGAGATTCTCCACAGGAGGTGAGTGACTAGGACTGCCCCACGAGTTTGTATCCATTACTACGAGTGAAACGAGACGACCCATAACTCAAGTAGCTTGGTAAATGGAGATCATCGAAGCCTCTGATAATTTGGAGTACTCGTATTGGATCTTTTCTGAGCTAAATGAAGATGTTTCGTAGTGACAGATGACAGACAGGTTCTGTTGCTCGGTAGACTAAGGGAAATAACATATAAGGTTTCTAAGCCGAAGTTTGAACGTTGATGCATAAAAAGAAAAATAAAAAAAATTAACTTCAGGGAATTATTATAATTATCGGTGTTAATTATTCATAAGACTTACAAGGGTAGGTAACTATATGTAAATGCTACTTTCCTCAAAACTTCGTAAGAACCATAATGAATGCGTATATCTAATTTATATTCTCATTAAATGTAGCAACAAATGACATCAGAACCACAATTTATCGGCCACAAGATCTTGCAGTCTCATTACATTTTCCAATTTAAAGTTGTGGAATTTCACGGGTCTCATTACGGTGTCTTCTCTTCTTTTTCTTTCTCAAACGCAAGAATAACACATTCATGAGACAATAAAAGCACCATTAGCAACACACCAGGGAAGCGTTCGATTCATGTCATTACCAACACGTTCGGTGTTTATTTAATTCATTCGTACACTCACTGTGAATATTAATGATTCCTATTACAAGAATACAAGGAAATACCAGGTAATTCAAGGTAATTGAAGGCTGTTTGTGATGGTGGATAATGTCAGAATTTCACATAACCGTAGGGCAAGATCAGGAAGGCATGATGAGAATTCAAAGACTGAAGCCTGGAAAATTCTCAAGTAATTTTGGAGGAGTAGAAGCAACATATCCATAGAGTTTATTCTCAAACGTATCTAAAGCACTGCTTTCAACCTTTCTGACTGGTAAATGATCCCAAAAGTTAACACTCCTGTTGAAGAGAATGTACTTCGGCTCGTACGAGTTAAAACATCTGCTCACGAGTTTATATCCATTACTACGAGTGAAATGAGGCGACTAATAATTTAAGTACTTCATCAGATCGAGATTATAGAAGCCTTTGATAATGTGGAATACCTGTAATGAATCTTTTTTTTATGAGGTATATGAAGTTTTTTCGTCGGTACTTTAAAGATTTGCTTTTCAGTTTTGGAATCAGTCTGGTAGCTTGACGCTATACCATTCTTTCTATGTCTTCTCTTTTTCAAGTACGGTGACCAATTTTGAACGCAATATTCACGAAACGGACGGACGCATAAGCGAAATTCAAAGAGTGAGGATGATTCCTCTAGGCTTGAAATTCGAAAGTCCTACCTATGAATCCAAGAATATTGTTTGCCCTTTTACTGCTTCTATGCTCTGCTTCAGGTCGCCAGAGATTGTTATGTACAAGTCCTTTTCCTCATTTACCTTTCTTAACTCAATAGAAATCATACTGTAGCTTGTCCTCTCGCTTTAACTACCTATGTACCCAGTCCATCAGTTCGTCTATGTCAGTACGAAACAGCAGATGTTCAATATCAGTTGTATATCTATTTCCCAGCCAGGCATCGCCTCAAAATGAAACTATCACGACATTTACACACATGAAACAGCTTTCATATAACCATTCACAAGTAAGTGCCCTCTTTTAAACAGTACCAGACGCCAAACAAACTGATGCAAAGAGCTATAGAATACTAATACTAATAAAAAAAGAAAGATCTAAACAGATAGATTATCAAAATAAACTTCTAAATGAAATTTAAGCCGTCAATGCTTGGAGTTAGGAATAAATTCATGATCTCAGAGCAATGCAGAGAAAGCAGCCACAAATCTATGTAGGACTATACTAGTATTCAAGATTAGGATTGGCTGGCCAATCTTCCTCCCCCTTCGTCTAAATCAACAAATGAAATTATTTCGCTACATTAGATTTTCATTACGCGAAGTTTTCACCAGCGTTGCGTGCTTACGGCAGGAAATTATTCCTCGGAAGAGAAAGGAAGGAAAAACAAGAAAGAGAATGTACAAGAAACAGATGGACATAGATAAGGTGATAAACTAGACGAACAGACACGCGGTCAACTAGATAGTTACATGTGTAGATAAACAAATGAACAGATAGAGATGGAGACGAATGGATGGAGAGATAAACATACACACACACACAAACACACTGACACACACACACACACACACACAAGCGCGCGTTAGCGAGGTAGCGCCAGGAACAGACGAAGAAAGGCCACATCCGCCCACATCCATTCTCTAACTGTCATGTGTAACGCAGCGAAACCACAGCCCCTTATCCACAACCAAGCATCACAGACCTTCCCATGATTTACCCCAGACCCAAAAATCCTTGTCCGCCTTTTCATACAATTTCAAAAGCGATGTCACACTTACTCTGTCATCTCTGCTTTGACCTAGATTTCCATCTGCAGACGTCTGGACACAGAACTGGCAAAGGTTCCTGGAGTATTCTACGCCCTTGTTTTGGGTCCATACGGGTCATGATCTGCTGGATGAGGCGAGGCACTCACGAGGTGTAGCAGGAAACAGCCGGCGATCGTGCGTTCTGAGCGTCCAGTGCGTCTAGAAATGTCACGTCCCAACATTTGCTTGCTTTCAGGCGAGAATTTGAGCTTTCTCCTCCTCAGGAAGGTAAAAGCACAGGTGGGAGAAATACATCGCCCAGTAGCGAAATTCCCAAAATGAAGTGGAAGCCAGAAAGAGTAACTAATGAACATCCTGCCCTCTAAGATAGCATGAGGCACGCTGAGGCGGGTTGCTGATATTCACACCGTTAGAAATACTAGTTTCAGCGACCAGATGTACGCCGATTTCACCCAGAGAGTGTCATATGCTTGTGTCCACAATAAACCTAAGCCGTATATGGGCTTTGTAAATGTATGGGGAGGGGGGTACAAGGCTTTTAGCGGGGACTGTTTACACACACACATATATATATATATACACGGATAGATAGATAGATAGACAAATGT
>JAYMFT010270559.1:0-24204 GCA_038088735.1 Panulirus argus
CCCTCCCCTTTTAGTCGCCTTTTATGACACGCAGGGAATACGTGGGAAGTATTCTTTCTCCCCTATCCCCAGGGATACTTATATACATATATATACATATATACACATGTACATATTCGTACTTGCTTACCTTCATCCATTCTCAGCGATACCTCACCCCACAGGAAACAGCATCGCCACCCCTTGTGTCAGCGAGGTAGCGCCAGGAAACAGACGAAGAAAAGCCACATCACCTCACACTCATTCTCTAGCTGTCTTGTTTAATGAACTGAATCCACAGTTCCCTATCCACATTAAGGCACCACAGACGTTTCCATGGTTTACCCCAGACGTTTCACATGCCCTAGTTCAGTCCATTGACAGCACATCGACCCCAGTTCACTCTATTCCGTGCACCTTTCACCCTCCTGGATGTTCAGGCCCCAGTCACTCAAAATCTTTTTCATTCCATCCTTCCACCTCCAATTTGGTCTCCCACTTCTCCTTGTTCCCTTCACCTCTGATGCATGTATCCTCTTTATCAACCTTTCCTCACTCATTGTCTCCATATGTCCAAACCATTTCAACACACTCTTCTGCTCTCTCAACCACACTCTTTTTATTATGACACATTTTTCTTACCCTTTTATTTCTTACTTGATCAAACCACCTCACACCATATATTGGCCTCAAACATTTCCAACACATCCTTCTTTCTCCCCACAACCCTATCTATAGGTCATACAGCAACCATATAATATTGTTGGAACCACTGTTCCTTCAAACATACCCAAATTTGTTCTGTGAGATAACGTTCTCTCTTTCCATACGTTCTTCATTGCTCGCAGAACCTTCGCCCCTTCCCCCACCCTATGACTCACTTCCATTTCCATGGTTTCATTCGCTGCCAAGTCTACTCCAAGATGTCTAAAAACACTTCATTTCCCCCAATTTTCTCCATTCAAACTTACATCCCAACTAAATTGTCCCTCAACCCTGCTGAACCAAATAACCTTGGTGGATTCAGGATGATGGTCCAAACATCATCCATGCATCTGTTGGAAGTGCCAAGATCACATGTGTGTATTTGATCATGTCATTGGTGATCTGATTAGCATTGAAAATTGACTCTGCCTGTGCAAACCATAGGTCCAGTGATTTTAGACTGTAGAGAGGGAGCTTGTTGTGCAGAGCTGTATAATGACTTGCTGAGGTGATACCCGGTTATTTAAAAGGCGGCAAGTTCAGGTCTGGGAGGGGTAGCTATCCCCAAAGGGAATTAGAGAAGTCAAAGCAGAATGTCATAAGCTTCTGACCTCTCCAAGCTATTGGACTTGAGGATGACTCCATAGGAGCAACACCTCTCGTGGAAATAATCAGGTCACTTACAATTATAGTGGCAGCTGTTGATTTGCTACTGCTGAACATTGAGTGTGGATGTCAGGGATTAATAATGCAGGTCTAGCTCTAGGTTGGACTGCCAAACACATTTTTCTGAGGATTTTAAGATCATGTGGTCACACTGTCACCTGCCACCCAGTCAAAGCATCATCATTAAGGTTATACTCGTGGGGCGACAGTGTGGTTACTACATATGCATTACAGAAGAGAGAGGCAGAAAACCCCACAGAAGGGAGTTGCATCAGCAAAGACTTGTGCCACACCTTGTCAAATGCTTTGGAAATGCAGAGGATTATGATAAATGATTCAGCAAAATCCCTGACAACCAAAAGTGGATCACATAAAACATCTGTAAACCTTATAATTCAAAAGCCATTTTGCTGATCTGAGAGAAAGGAATAAAATTATAAGCCTTTAAGAAAGACAGAGTTAAAGAAAATTTCAAAACCTATGGAAACAGTAATGAGAACAAAGGGAAGATAGTTACATGAGTTAGAAAGTATGGATTGAACTAAGTCATACTCCCACAAGAAGGGAAGTTGAAATCTTTTGACAAATGAAGTACATAATCAAGATTGGAAGCTAGCCCAGGGGAACATATCTTTAGAAATTAAGGAGGTATACCATTTGGTTGATATGCCTTGTCTGCCTGTAGCTGGGAGAAAACTTATGGACCTTATAAAAGGAAAGTATGGGAGATGGCATAAGTTCAACTGAAGGGAGTGGGTAGGAGTAAATGTGAGATCATCATCAGTTTGATTTAACTTTATATTGGTCATGTTGGAAAAAGGAGGAACAGTTGAATTACATACACTGAAGGAGATGCTTTTGGTTAAAGACCAGTGAGTTTTATCAGATGAAAAAGAAGTCAAGTCATTGCATTTTCTTTTTAAGCAAATGTGCTTGCCTCAGTGAATAACTTATCAGCAGTTTCCAACAAGAAATAAAAGCAAAAGGAAATTCAGGAGAATGGGAAGTTTCCTGGCTGTTTCAGATGAAATAAGTATCAGAACAAAAGCAATCAAACCATGATTGAGGGGAAACAGTTTTAGTAGAAAGTAGGAAGTATGACTCCATTCCAGCCAAGATGACCTTTGACATGCAGTCAGCACAATATTGTGCATATTGCATATCTTGTATTTCTTAACTGGCAAACATTTCAACTCGATATCTTCTCTTTTTATGCATAAAGTTTAATATACTAACAACCTCAAGATACCTTAAGTGCAATAATGTGTAAGTATGGACGATGTTAGGGTATATCAAAATAAATATTGGAACAATTATACAATATCTATTTCACTTGTCAAGGGGTAATCTAACTACATACAGTGAGACTAGGATTTGTTGCCTTGGAATTGGTATATCTACAATAAATATTCTTGTCTTAAACTCTTTAAAACATCTGCATTTAACATACTAACACATATGACAGAATTGAAAATGTTGCTTTTAATGGCAGTGCTACAGATAGTATATCATATGAACAAATCTTTTTGCAAATACATTTCTTTAAAGGACAGATACGTTCTAAAACTAAAAAAAAAAAAAAAAAAACACAAAAAAGAATATACATTAAAAAACTATACTGCTAAAGAGCATTTAAATATATGTGAACCTACAAAACAGAAATGAGCCTATCAGCCTAAATTTCATATAAGCAACAATGTAAGTGTGTTCACTGTGAAGCGATTAACAATAACATTTTATGGAAATTGCAATTCCAGTGCTACCAAACCAGATAAACTTGCATTTGTGATTATTCATTTATATAATATCAAAATTGTCAGATCCTCTATAGCCTACCCTTAAAATAGCAAACCTACTGGTCCACATACATAAGGCAGTTTTAACGCTGACTATTCATTCCAAAACAAATTTAAAAGTCGTACGAATTGAGATCATATAAAAAGAAAATATGTGAAAGAAAAAATTCAAACCAATCATGTACCAAGTCAGCAAATCAATTGGTCCACACATGTAGGTAGTTCATTAAAAATATCACTGACTCTTCATGGAGGTGAGTTTGCGACTTCTTGTTCTGTTCTCCGTACGGGCATGGGTGTACTCGAACCATAAGATATTAGGAATCAATGATGTATCCCGAATCATCAGATGCTCACAGACACTCCTGAAATTTTAAAATAATGAAAGCATCCATAAAATCATCTAAGTTACTATAAAGGCTCCATCAACAACTGGAGTCAGATGAAAGAATATTATCAAACTACTGCAGTATCTAAAGACTAACCATTTTCCTAAAACATAGTTTTCACATCACTATATCTGTTCCATACATGTAAGCCATACTACATATTTTGGACAATAACTCACATGTTTACCAAGTCCCTCCTTCTCTTCATTAAACTTACCTTCTGTATCCACTAAGATCTACTGTTACCTTACTACTGGAGCATTTATCTTAATGCAAGTAATAAGTTTTGTCCATCCTCAACTTAAAAGGACATACAAACCATGCTGTTTCTATCTGTGTGTGTCTACATACACTTTCATTACCAGTGTAAATGCTAGTCATACAGGTCTGAAACTTAGCCCAGAATCATTAAGGATAAGAGGGAAGTAAATGCCTATGCATCTGTCCATGGTTCAAGTGCATTATGCATTCATAAAAAGGAATGTAAAAGTATTTTGATGAAAATGAGATAATCACATCATTTAATACCAACTTACTGCAATACAGATGTAATTCTCCTTCAGGATGTTAACAAAAGTCTGAGGAGTCTGTGCAGCTTCTGAAACCTTCAGTTCCTGATTGGTCCATACTTATCAAATTTGAAATGGCTACAAGCATTAAGAGGCCAATACAGTGACTGATACTTGTAAAGCCCTCAAGGACACCAGCTGAAGTTGAAGGTGATTTTCTCTTTGTAAGAAATGAAGCTTTACCTTTATATTGTTAATGATCATGACTTAAAATGTTAGTCTCAATAAATTTGGAAGAATGTCATATCATCCTCCTTCAATTTATAAAACCACAGTTGATAAGCATATTGATTGTATGGGTTGATCTGGTGAATGATTTGTTACTAGCAAGGCAAACCTCAGGCATACGTCATTAAACACCATTAACTTATGACGGGTAAGATCTCCACAGTTATATGAGAAAAGGCAACCCATACACCAAGATGTCTGACTTCTATTTGAATGAAGTCTATGGTGCCAGTCCCAGACAATTAAGAGGCATGTGTCAATACACTTCACTAACAAATTCCAATAACTGTGTAAATGTGAATACAATGAAGGCTACTTACCATGACGCAATAACGGGAAAGAGCGGAGTTAGGACAAGGTGAATGAGCATGAACCAGCCACAGCCCAGTAAGATGCCTACAAGTGCCCCACAGAGCACTTGGCTCCATGAATGATACAGTAGGTACACTCTAAAATGAAATTGAAAGGAAGCATTACAGTTTTCACATTCATAACCTTTACAATAACCCCCCATGGCACATATCACCTTGACAGAAGAGGGTGCTGAGTATAAATGCAAGTAAGATAGAAAGTTTCACTTCGCAAATGGTCTGAAATAGGGAAGGAATGTTGTTAGCTGTGAAAGTTTAGATATTTAAGAGTGATATTCAATAAGGTGGCAATTGAAAAGCAGAAAATTAAGGAGTATGATACAGTTAAATCTTACACAAATCAAAAATAATTTTCTTCATTAACACCCTTCTCTAAAAATTAATGATAATAATTTCCCTACAAAAGTTCTCAGCTTTAGTATAACTGATTCAGATGTTTAAAAGTATCATTAATACAAAGTATTCAAAAGAATGTTAAAATTCCTTTAGTATTTTCTAATTATTCATATCAATTCTGCCTCTAGATACAAACTGTATTATGATCAATGAACAATACCTGGAATACATAACAATGCCAGCAGTTGTAACAAGACCCACAGCTACCACAACCTTCCATAGTAGCTCCATGACAGAGTTACTGATGTGACGTAATCTGGTAAGAAAAGAAATTCCACTAAACTTTAAGATCACAAATAGGCGGTTACTTAAGTGACGTAATCTGGTAAGAAAAGAAATTACACCAAACTTTAAGATCACAAATAGGCTATCAAAAGAATTTTTTTTCATTGACAAAATATATGAAGAAACTAATTACATTTTTCCTGTGAAAAAAGTAAAATTATATAACACACTCCTACACAGTGAATTGTCTTTATCTCTTAATATTCACGTAATCACTACATGTCAACACAAAAGTTTATCTATCCATGATGACTTTCCTTTCAGATTCAACTAGTAAAAGTGATTATGTGGGGCAATCTTTAATGTTCCAGTCTTATAAAAGTGGTTCACTACCGCAACATTTCATACCTGAAAAAAGCAGCATTTTCTTTTTATTTTTTTTAAATCATAAGCTCTTTATAATTGAATTTGTACAACTATCAAAACATAATGACCCAACAAAAGCTCCTCTAATGCGCAGTTGTAAATTACAACTGCAATCAACCATAAATGTCTCTCTCAAACAAGCGATCTACTCAACTTCACTTCAATTTTGTTTTTCTTTTTAAGTACATCATAGCTTCAAATTGTAACATTTCGACTTATGACAGTTTGGACTTGCAACTCTTCAGAATAAAGGTACAATGTATCTACTTATGAAGTCATGCTTTGACTTGCAACAGATTAGAGAGAAGTAATCCACTATCATTTTTATCTGCTTCCTTATACTTTCACACATTCCCAAACTCCCTTCAGCAGATGTTCTACCCACGCTTTTGCTCCCCTCCTCACACTAATCAGACTTTACTCCTTGCACATTCCCAAACCATTTTTGCCGCTTCCCATTGAGCTTTGTTTTACTCAAAGTCACAACATCTAGGTTCCTCTCCACACATTAATTACCAATCTCTCGTTTGTTTTTCATCCTAATTACATCCATTCACATTCAGACACCCCAGCTGAGCTTTCAAAGATGAGGAACACTCCTCCCTTGGCTCTTTCCCTTGTTTCATCCAACAGAAACAAAAATACAATGAGGGGAAGATTTCTATTCCCCTACTCCCACCCCTTTTAGTTAACTATTGTGTCATGAAGGGAATATGAGAGTATTAGTATTTTCCCCTATCCCCTGAGAGACCAATAATAATATCAATGATAATAAATACACAAGTAAATCCTACAGCCTTCAATTCATTAAGTTTTTTAAACTGTTCATACAGCCTTTTTGTTCACAATCATTTCCATATCAACTGTGTTATTTCCTTTCCTATTACTGATTACTTCCTTATATATCTTTAATCTTGTGACTAAGAATCATGGATATAAACATTCATTTAGCACTACAATTATAAAGTCTCTTCTTAGCTAGAAATTTATCTTACCTGAAAATCAAGAAGAGTATTGAGTAGACAGCAAAAAACCACATCATTTGTGAATGAGACGAAGGCATCCCGTATTCTGTGTAGAGCCCACCTCTCAAAACAGGACGAGGTTCAGCTATAATGTATTTCAGCAGCAAGTTGAGTATTTCATTTATCAAAGCTCCAGCGAAAAACATAATCTGTGAAATTTAGTTGTGACTATAAGTACTTGGATAATGATTAATCTCTGCTTTCACCAAACAACACTCTATTCTGTAATCCATAGCATTATCATAAATCGTATAATCTAACTTACGTACCAAGAGCAGCCAGCTGATGAGTAAGGGAAACAGAGAATCTGTTCTCTTTGAGAGAAATGGGCAAAATCTCAATAAAACCCCTTAGTAATCACATCAGTGTCTTTGAACACAATCATCCTGTATGAATCACTGCTTGGCCCTGACTCCTCTCATTGAACACACCCACCCTACTCCACACAATCTTATCAGGAGCCCATGCTTTGCAACCATATGATATTGTTGGAACTGCTATTCCTTCAAACATACCCATTTTCACTCTCCGAGATAACTTTCTCTCTTTCCAAACATTCTCCATCACTCCCATTGTCACACTTACAGTATACAGCAAAAAAAGACTGATCATTTCCATGAAGTGCAAAATGAACTTTAAAATTGTGAGAACAATGAATACCCTACTTACTGTATGTAAGTCTCGTCTGAAGAGTATTAGTGTAATAAATCCAACAATAATGGCTATGGGTGCTAAGCTGCTAACTGCCAAAAATTTTCCTATTGTATCTCCTGTAAAAACAAAAGAAATAATAAGATTTTATGAAGTACTGAAAACATGCTTTTACAAGACACCAATAAGAAAGCATTATAGATCATATAACTCTTATAAATTAATTTCTATATTCCAAGTTCTGTGAAATTTAAACTCAATAATTTATTAATCCCAGAAAACTTATCATAAAACAACCCTCATATCCAAACTGCAAAAACACAGACTGGATGAATGTGAAAAGTAGTGTTCCAAGAGGCATCAGTCCATGGCCCCAGTCTTTTCATAATATATATTAATGGTCTGCAATTAGGTCTCATGTCTAAGATCTCAAAACAAAGCATTGGTGCAAAATGGGTGTGATGCCTTCTGTAATGATTCTACCACCTTCTGATGTTCTGGGAGGGTTGGTGTGCCTAACTTTGGTTGGTTCATCAAGTGTGAATCACACAGCAAACACTGCGAAACCTGAGATGAGGTTCACAGCTTCATTACTAAACTCATGGAACACGCCAAACTGTGGCATTTCAGCTAATATAGTCAGCATCAGCCGCTATTGTCATGGTCATGCCAGTCATTATGGAAACATCTCAGGCAACATGCAGATCTATTGTAGTCCTCCATGATAAGGGCTACAGAGTTTGCGATATTGCCTGGCAGCTTGGTGTTCAGCAAACCACAGCAGCATGGTGGATTTTGTGACTTGCCGAAACAGGTGCTACAAACCACCGTTCAATGTGTATATAATATTATATGTTTTTCATATATATATATATAACGCTCCCAAAACATCTGACGGGATATATTGCAAACAGCCGACCTCAAGGCAGGCAATGTGTAACAGGTCAGACATAAATTTCTCAGTAACCGTTGGACCGTGTATCATATTGTTTAACACATACTACACACTGATACTATTATACCAAGTGTACAACACGAGAAGGCAGGGCTATACATAGGCAAAACTGAAATAATCCAGAGGAATCTTGACACATTACCAGAGTGGTCTGACTACTGGCAGATGAGATTTACCAAGTACATATGTAAAGCTATGCACTTCTGAGATGCTGTTACAATACTAAATTAATAAATACTAATAAATGTTTGGAAATCTGCAAACTAAATCACATAAGTGAGGGATATAAGAGTTGTCATTAGTAAGAGGGATAACATATTGAAAGTTGATTCGCTATGAAGCTCTTGGCATTTTTTTTTTTTTTTGAAAATTCATGTAGAAAAAAATTGCAAATACAAATGAAGTAGCTGCCTCTACCATTTTTCCTTTCAACTGCTCAGAAAATGACAAGTGGTGTATGTAAAGTTCTCAGGGCCAATTAGTACTAACCTTCTTGTGCATCTTCAATACAAATATATACATGAATGCTCAATCTCTCATTCACTTTATTCATCATTTAAAGAACATCTGTGAATTATCTATACCCATAATGTCTGGAAAAAGGATTGCAAATGAGAGTGCTGGAAATATACCCTCACTGTATTTTGTCTAAGAAGTGAAAGTTATAGTAATTTTCAATGTTACAGCTTAAAAATATCTATATTACTGTTGTCTGCTACTCCTTTGTACACATACCATATGTGCACTGAAATGCATTTCATCTATCCATCCATATCTCTGACACCTGTTCCCTCCAGAAACTCCCATCAAGGGGGTGGCTACAGCAAAAGAGTCTCCACATGCCTCCCTCAAATACACCATTCCACATTCTTCCATCATTTCTCTCCCTCCAGTACTCTTCCACACTTTTCCCCATATCACAAGTGGTCTTCCCTCACCTTTCCCCTTAATCGAACTATCATACACTTAACTTACAAACTCCCCATCTTGCATTCTTTCCACATGCCCAAGACACCTCAAAGTATTACATTTCATCTATTCTATCACTCCACATTTCATTTTCTTTGAACTGCATGGCATTACAAATCTCTTATACACCCTCTCATTTCTTTCTTCACTCCATGTAGTCATATGACACACTCCTGTAAATTAGCTCATTTCCACAGCCTGGATTCCTGACATCTGTGACTCATTCCATGTCCACATTGAGGCTGCATGGGCCAGGCTCAAGACCATGTTGTCACTTATTCCTTTATTCATTTCAATGAGTAATGTGTGTCTGAATACACACCAACATGCAGAACTCCCAACAAGCAGATAAAAATATAATACAAGACTTTAAGAACCACACATTTTCCAAATAAAGACAAAACAAAAAAAAATCTTAAATGCCAAGGGAAATAAGACGAGGTTTTTATTGGTTCAGTTGATTTATAATCATTTCACATACTATTCCATTACTTTGCTTGATAAAATTCCCCAATCTTCACAACCCTCCACACTATTCTTTCCTTTGTTATTGTACGACATTGATAAAATTCCAGCTCAGCACTGCCACTTCATTTCTTTACATAAGTGGACAAAATGTCTGACCCACTAAAGCCAAGTGGTCAGCAAAATAACAGCCAAAAATAGTGTAATAATCTAGACTTTTACGGTCCCCAAACACTTTGCTATAAAGTGGCAACATAGCATGAACCTACTAAAATTTCATTGTTCGTTCCAGAGTGACAGCTAACTTACCTCATCTCTATAGTATCCAGTAGCTACAGTTAGACTGAAATATGCTTTCCATTCATCCTTTCCCATAAACCTTCCATGTCATTATATTCTTTCTACTCTATATGATGTTTATTCATTGCTATTTTTCTGCCGGCTGATGTCTTGAAGAGAGTGGTGGGTTGGGAGGGGCACCTCTGCTTTACTATCCTGCCTCCATCTATCTAAATTAGAAATTTAGGTTATTATTACTGTCCTCAGTGACGTAAGTTCATCAGACCCTGTCAGTTCTTTTGTTACCTGTCTCTCCAATGTGGTTTCATTTAATTACCTCAGCTCATCATCTAATCCCTGCCCACCTGTTGACCTCTCTAGTTTCTGTCATATAAAAAGCTAAATATCAAAACAATGCTAATAGGTATGAGTCATTGTAAAGCCTCCTGCAAACCTGCATTTAATGATTTTACACTTGAATATAATCAAGTAACACTGTCAACACAATACTATTTGACACTAACTCTGAAACACAAGGTTTTAAGGGGTCGACTCAGTTGGGGGGAGACCACCGCTTACCTTTTGGGTATTCTACATATGTTAAAGAAAAGGGTTTCCACTCTAAATCGGCCATTGTGGCTGTGTTACTGACGGCGCTGGTGGTGTATGACTAGTCTTAGAGGACTGACTGACGATGAAGGATGCCTTGTGGTCAACGAAGACAGAAGACGTCTCTATCTGGCTTTGCTTGTAACCCAACGATCCCTTCCAACCCTCCACACAAATGTAAACAAACATTGATTCTTTACACCTTGCATCTCTTTCAATATATATATATAATATATATAAACAATATATATATATATATATATATATATATATATATATATATATATATATATGGTAAATATTTTTTTAAGGGAAACATGACCAAGTTTTTCTTGCTTTCTCATGACAATTCTGTTGTTTATAGGTTACTTAAGAAGCATTTTGTCATGAACAATAGACAAAAATTAGGGTGAGGCTTACGAGTACATAGAAGAATGTGAGGTTAAACGAATAGCAAGACATTCCTAAGGTAAGCAAACTCATCCCCTCAATGCAACCATAATTCAGAGGAAGCCCCCCCCCTCCAAATTGACCCCCTTCCTACTCATATTTCAAACACACCAAAAAAAGAGAAAAAAAGAAACGTACATTAGACTGAGACTTAAAATACTGGAGTATCCAACTTTCCAGGACTGAAGACTGAGAAAACGTTACAGAAACACGAACAACACACTTATATTATTTAAATCATTTACTGCTACACGGAGAGTTGCTATTGCCGGTGCAGGAGCAGAATAAAAGACGAAAGTCTTGTCGTCCCGTGCCTTTGCATGGATGGGGAGGAGCATTAAGGGGGCATCTTCCCAAGAAAATTAACACACATAATATGTATATATGCAAGCCTGCAGTAAATCTTAACCAAACCTCCAAAATGTTAAACCCATCAAATTCCACTATGAAAGCTTCCCCATGCCAATAAGATAGACCACAGAATCATAACATCAAATGTAATATCTTAAGGTATCTCTCAGATCAAGGAAGGTGATGTTTTTTGATAGGTATAGAAAGTTAAGGTTGTGATCCAATGTAGTTTTTTCTTTTATGACCATGTAGGTTAGGAGATGAAGCATTTTATATTCTATGCTGAAAATGACAGATTCATCCTTTCATAGGTTTTACATAGACAGTTTGTTAAATGTGTAGGCCTGAACGCATTTTGTTGACTGGGTTATGTGTATAAAAACATACAGATAATCATCGGTGAGCCGGGTATGACTTCCACCGCCCGTAGCTCATTTTGTGCATAAGTCAAGAATTACTCGGGCCTGACTAATAATCTGCAACTGGTCTACTAATCTCGGTCCGCTAGTTGTAGATTGTTAGAAACTTCAGGCCCGGGTGACCGATACTCTTTCGGGAGTGTACATGGGTGTTACCTTTGGTTAGGGCTGCGTTAGGTCTCAGTTCACTGACGAGGATGCTGCTGTCTTAATGTAGTTTGTTCATTAAGAAGTGATCTGTTGGTAGGCAGAACGGTCTGTTGGTTATTATATATAGTTCATCTTAGCCTGCATTACAGGAAGAAGACTGATTGGAGCAGAATATGCAACTTAAGTGTTTATTAGATCCCTGACTCGAAAGTACCGAATGTATAAGTGGAAATTTACCATTATCTTTTCGTAAGATCTCTCCACTACTGAGAGGGGTGTACGAGTTTGTTTCATTAACAAATGTTTCTTAGGCTGGCTAACTCTCAAGTTCGTTTATAATGCTGATGGGCAGTTACCGAGGCAGTGTAAAAAGTACTGAAGTCTCAGGTGTGCTAGGCTTTCTGAAAGTGAACTAATTCTTCTAGCGAAAGTTTTCTACATTTAGTCTTCATAATAACAGAGTAGTGGATGAACGGAAATACATAAGTGAGAAGACTGTGAATGCCGACAGCATACAAAAGTTTAAGCTGTTTGAGAATAAAGATGGTTCAGATTTAGAGGTCCCCACGGTTAAGGAATCATTAGGCATCAAACTATACTGTTTTATTAGAACTCCTGAGCCTTTTAGGTGGTGGTAAGAATCGTTGGATGGTCTGAACAGTCACTGTTAAATTCCTCTGCAGTGTTATGCTGGTAAGAGTCGTGCCAGTGTGACGTGGGAAGTACAGGTGTCATGTTGATCAGCAGGAACGGAGAAACGTTTTCGTGTGACTTTTCTCTAAGAGAATGGAACTAACAATTTTAGTTTTAGTTTGTCTTGGGTTAGATTGATGGCTTAGCATGTCTGAACGGTGATGGAAGGGCGATTAGTATAATTATGGTTAGCTGGTTGGTTGGGCTTTAGGCCTATCACTTACATACACAAACTGAAAAATCGTTACCGCTTTCGTCAGGTGTTAAAGATGATTCTAAGCCCACATACACTCTCATAATGCATGTAGCCTATGAAGTATAAGAAATGATGAAGACTACACGTTGCATAGAGTAACAGAGTGGTGGGCAACGGTGAGGTGATTTGCACCGCAGAATCAAATATTAGGAGCTGAATGAACGGTGTGTGAGCCACGCAACACAGGCGTTTCATAAACATTCTTATTAAAAAAAGGTATTTAGTCTGTATTCTTTTCTTATTAACATAACAAAAAAGAACACATAAACTTATCAGAACATCGTGCGACAAAAAAAGAGGCGTTGCTTTCAAAATGCATGATCATCACACATGTCAGTGTTTACCAGTTTCTCTAATAGTATAGCTTTATACTCCAGCCTTACGCTGTTGTGTACAAATTGTCAAGTAAAGGAAAAGGGTGCTCGTTAGATCTAGCATGAGATGGAGGATAAGATTAGAAGTGTATGAAGATCCAGAATGTCTAAGGAAGTTACTGGAAGTTAGATGCGAGAGTTAATTGTGGCTGAAGACCCAGGGTGTCTACGGGAACTGGAGAAGACTAGGGGACAGTGAAGGTTGATGACTCGGGATGTCGAAAGGCACTGACAAAAGATGAAGGTCAAGGATGGAAGCCTGGGATCTTGAGGCGCTGGTGTAGACTGAATGCGAGGGCTAGCAGTGTTTGCAGATCAAGGATGTTTCGAGAGGCTGGTGTAGGGTGAAAGCCGGGGCTAGCGGTGCTTTGCGGATCCACGATGTTTAGAGAAATTGACGCAGGATGTATGAGAGAACCAAGAGAGGCAGACAGACGGCGAGGAAGTTGGAGCTGTTGCAGAGGTCTGAGTTACAGAAACACACAGTGTTCGTCACGGACAGAATTGTGTTACTGTTACATCCTTCCTCATAGTGACCATCCGCACATTTTCGTATGACTGCATCAACATGATCTGAAAGAGGGAATGACACCGAATCACTGGCATGAAGACTTCGACACACTTTTGGACAAAGGGGTCCTGCTGATTTGAAGTGTCCCTTCTTTTCTTTTTTTTTTTTTTTTACATAAGAGAGACTTAACTTTGGTGCGTCTGAGCTACACTATAGAGCCTTTATTTAAAATGCATTATGATGTTTTAACACAACTCCCAACGTAACACACGCCACTCACCAACATGATCTTTTTCGCAGGACTTGTTGCCACATGGGAAGGGCGGAAGACTGATTGCGGAACCAGCCGTCTCAGCTCCTACGTAGCACTGCAACGCCTCACCTGCCAACAAGAAGTGTAAACAGATCAGGACAAGATACAAAACGCGGGAAGATCTTGATGACTACAAGACAAGGTCATGTCATGCACGGATTGGATTTAAAGTTGCATTAGCGGTCAACATTGCCTTTATTTGTTGTAACTGACAAGGTATGAGCAGAAAAGGGGGAAAAATGAAAACATATTTATGGCCATCTTGGTTGAAAGAAAAATAAGTTCGTTGAGTAACAATGAAGGGATCAACCAGAGTTCCTTGGGTGCTTGCAGACCTTTAGTGCATGTTCTTAAGAGTTTAACAATTTTGTTTGTGGTGTAGTCGACAGAAAGAGAGAGGGTCACAGAAACACTGGTAACAGCACAGTTGGGTAACTACATAATTGTTATAGCTCAAGGGAAGATGCTGCAATTGCTGCAGTATTAAGTAAAAAAGTAGGATTAGTCGAGGTAAGATGATGAAGGCAAGGTTTCCGTGTCGCTGGTGGAGGTGCCTGAGATGAGATAGGCGTCACGTGAGAAAAGACCGTCTTTTCCTGGGTCTCGTGGTGCAGCTGTAGGAGAGGTGGTGTTTCGAGGTCCCGAGGTTGTGCAGTAAAAGGGAGAAGTTGCTGAAGTCCTTTAGCTTTGCTGCCGGTACGACAGGGAGGAGGCGGTTTACTGAATTTCTTTAGCTCGGGAGGAAGTAAAGGTTGCCGGATCTCTGTTGATAATCTAAGGGAGAGAGGAATAGCAGAGGTCCCGTAAAAACTACTGTAAGAAGCGGGCATTGTCGATGACCCAATGGACTCAAGTCAACGGGAGGAGTCGGTCACCCAAAGATCCTGCTGAAGGAAGTGAGGCCTCCATGGGTTTCCTGTTAGAGAATAAGTGATGAGCCAGGAGTTACTTGGCCAAGACGCGCCCAGGCATCAGGGGCAGAGCTCTCTCGTTTTGAGGCAAGTGGACTGGTTGAGTTACTGATCCAGTCACCGATTCAGGAGCCTGGTGTGAGTCTATTTAAGAGTCGACTGGGTAGCCCACGCCAGCGGACATAAACGGTGAAGGCGTGACAGGCAAGTCAATGTGGTGGGCCTTTGGTGGACCTCTCATGTGAAAGTTATGGACATCTACCTATTTTCGGGTTCCTATGACTTGAGTGGTTAGCCAAGGTCGTTTGTGAGATGACGACAGTGATCCATGTATCTAGTGCTGGTAGTGAGATTGATTTCACCACAATGTCAGGTCGCTGTCGGAGAGAATGTGCAAGACTTCACGGAACAGCATCAGTAAACTGTGCTTCAGATCTGACTCTTAAAGGTAAAGAGGATATATGTACAACAAGAGGGAAAGACGACTGGAGCTAGAGACTTGCTCAACTTCGCTATTCGACGAAAGAAGGCGTCATAGGAATTGACCTTCACAAGGATGGTCTGTGCACAGAGACTACGTATGGGAAGTGGCAGACACCTCACAAAAGCAATGGGTGAAATAACACTTGTAAAACAGAGAGTGAGGCAGCAACATCAAGGCAACGCAGAAGGGGACGGTTGAAGAGAACGATGGCCGAAGAGTTAATAAGGTGAAAGGCTCTTGATTTCAATCTGGCAAAGGATGGGTAGAGGAGACGCCACCCAACACCTTTCGTGTAGCACTCCATACTGGGGTGAGTAATACTCGCGTAAATATGGAATAGCCACGCACACGAAAAACAGTTATACAACACCAACGCCAAGAAGAGCAATGACCCCGGGACAGAAGCCTGCGGCACGCCACTAGAGACCTCAGCCCATTTCGGAAAGGCAGCCCTGACATTCGTGTTCGTTCCCTTCTACTGACATAGTCTTCTGTTAACCGAAAAAGTCCCCCCCCCCCCACCTTCATTACTGCCTTATGACCCAATTTTCTTCGCTGTCCCTTTTGTGTTATAGTGCCAAATGCTTTCTGACAGTCCCGACACAAGCAATCCATCCGTCCTGCTTTTTCTAAAAGGGAGCTCGTTATCCCATAGAAATCTACATGTGTGTGTGTGTGTGTGTGTGTGTAAAGGGAAGCTCCATTACACCAACCAAGATACGTAAGCGGAGCTGGTAACGTACAGCGGTCATTTTGTCCTAATAATTTACCTTATTCAGGCTAAATGAACCTAAGTTGTTGGTAGGCTTTAAGTCCAACTACATACATTCAAACGCTGCTGAAAAGATCCAAAACTTACCATCGCGGGGAAGGGCTATAATCAACAGGGCACAGGCGAACACTTTCATGGTCTGGGTTGTTGTATACGCGGTAGACTTGTGGGGCGTCATCTTAAATAGGCGACGACCCTTCCTATACTAGCCAGACATTATGTAGATAAAACTGATGTTGTGTTGAAGGAATATCCTAACTTCCTTGGGCTTTAGTAAGCCCCTTTGTTATATTTCTATGTACTCGCGACACTTGCCAGATGCTTCTAGTATATTGTACAGGGGTACCTAGTGACAGCAATAGGATCCCGATTCCTCTATCAAGGAATAAAGTATTAAATCTGAAAAAAAGAAAATAACCATCCGCAACCCGTCGCAGATAGGCTACGGGTACTCTTGCTGGGCCCCGCCCAAACGACATAATCATTGGCTGAAAGACGAGTTCGCTTGTGCACTATCGCGACTGTACAGTGGCACCTCAGTACTTTCATTCACATATACCTTTTCTCTTTGTTGAAACATTTTTGTTTTTTTATCGATAGTTCATAATATTTTTTCTTGCTAACGTATATTAAAGTCATGTAGATGATACTCAAAAAAGATATTTATATTAGAATCATGAGATTATCATCACACTGGTAACGGAACACTTATAGAGCATTCCTCATCCTACTGAGTCTGAGACTTAGAACACAGTCCCTGGTTGTCCACGAAGCATTACGCTTCGCTTCATTATTGCCAGTATAACTTTATCTAGCTGCCCTGTGCTCCGGGAGGTGGCAACCAAAATCTTAAAAAAAAGCTGTTGGAAGGTTAACAAATGATTCCATTGCGGTTGTAAGTGTGCTGGGTTGAAAAAAGGAAAAGTCGCATACGATATTCATTAAAGAAATTATAGATTAAAAAAGGCATAGCGACTACTACTGGAAATCTAATAATCATCCTGGAATCCATACATCATGGGAATAGACTGTGTGGACACCTGCAGGAAGTGTTCTTCGACTTTTGGTCGTGACTTGACGCCTTAATTTAAGACGCTGACAGTCGTTAGACCAATTGCTTAAATAACCAGAAGCCGGGTAGAGGGGAGGGGAGGGGGCTTAATGACCCAGGAGCTTCTATGCCAGAAAATTAATGTGTTTCATGATATCTAAAGCACAAGATGACCCTCATAAAACCAAACTATATGCATCTATATAATCTCTTACTGGTATAAGATCTTTCAACCTCTAGGGGCAGACGCGCGGCGCATTAAGATTGTAGATCAGCTTATCATTGATAGGTTAAATGATAACAGTATCCGTCTGTACAACAGATATCAGTTCGAGTACCGATAGCAGGAAGGGAATATCGGATGGTTTTAGCGCTGACCAAAGGGGTTGTCTTGAGAGATGTATTCGCTGGCCAGCAATTCGGAAACGTTAAATGGTACACTTGGAGAATGTTTAAGCGTTTTGTTATATACATTGAACTTAAGACAATCGTACCCTAAAGGAATTAACCATTCCCGAAGAAATACATGTCGAGTATAAAGACAAATCTGCAATCATGTTTACATTAACTGTATACGGCACTGAACAGTTGGATTGTCCTCAGTGCTCCTCAGTTAATCCTCTGTTGTCCAAAGGTATCATCACTTCCTTATTCTAATAAGAACAATCCTGAAATCAGGCTGACATCAAGTGAAAAAAAAGTCAACCAATATTTGCTCACAGATGAGGAAAGCATTTGCTTAAACTTTACGTTGCTTACATGCCAGTCGCGTTTCTTCTCGTGAAGCTCTCGCATCGTAAATCTAGTACAGTGTAAATGCAGTATTTTTCTTTTTATATGAACAAAAGCAGCCTTGCAAGTTTCGTTCATGGAACACGTACGAAACGCATATTGCTCAGGTGCCACACCTGTTCGGGACCTGAGGGACAGTGTGACGGTAATTGAAAGAAAATGAACAAGAAAGAGATGCCGAAAGTCGAGAGAGAAGCATAACTTAGTGTCACTATCGACACAGAACTTAAGGGCAAGTTCTTTTCCTCTTTTGGTCTGAACTAATTTTCATGTTTCCTTTGTGGTTTCCATAATTACCCAAATACCCGGCATGTCGTTCAACGGTTTATGTGGGATCCACATAACTGTTGACAACGGTAAGTGACAAATGGACTGCTAGAAGTTAAAAGGTGTATTATCAACCCCTGACAGTCTCTGACTGCATAGAACTGCCATTCTCAACTGATGAATGGCATTACTGATTCCCAGTCTAGGGGAAGCTTAGACTGTGCCATACAAGCGAAAGACAGAAGACTATGGGTTAGAGAGACGTCAGCAAATGTGTCTCTGAACAGTTAGAAGGTCTTAGAATGAAATTCGGGATTATAAAAGAAAAGTATGGAAAGAATTTGAATAACTGCATATCTGTATGGTATGTAACTGTATTGTACTGAAGACCACAGCGTATTTCAAGAGGGTTCGTCTGACAGGGATTCTTCGTTCCCTTCCCGTTAGGGTATCATCTATTCTTCCAAGGAGTTTCACCCTCTATTCCTACCTAAAGATCCTGCTCATCACCAGCGTCCTGTGTAGTACAATGTCAAAAGCTATTCTAATAGTCTAGATACACACAGTCCACCCATCCTTCTCTTTTGTCTGAAGGAGAGCTCACTCATTTCAGAGACATTTAATAAGTTTGTCATGCACAGCCTTCTCTTGTCTCTCGACTCAGTAGTTTCTCCCACGCAAATATTCTTCAATTTACTGTACCTCCCAGCGAGTACTGAGGCTTCAGACCTCCATGCCACACAGCTCCTCAATCGTCATGATGATGATCAGGCGCCACGAGTGTGGAGTTTGAGTACATTCCTCTTATCACAGGTAGTGTTCAGTTACTGTAGTTTCTGTCGAGGAAAAAGAATAGTTAACTGAGAGTTACTTGACTACGGTATTATGTTTTCGCTTTTCTGAGTTAGCTAATCAAGATAATGCGATCATTTTGGTCGCTTTTACAGTTATTACTTCTATAGTTTGTCCAAGACCTCTCACTGTATAGCACCATTAATGGTTGGCAGCTGAAGAAAAGTTCAAAGGTTATGTGTCTTATCTCCCGCTAAATGGAATACTATATTGTGATGTGAAAAGAAATATAGCATTATCTTACCACAGTCATACATCCACCCCGGCCTAAGTCCTGTGCTGAAGTATGGGGAGAATCTCTGAAAGGGAAATGGGAGGAGTCACAAGACCGCACAGCAACCAATTCCCAGGTGAATGACAAAGTTATTTCTCCTGAGGCATTATTTGTCAACCGACCAGCTGAAGTACTGAGTCATCGTTGAAGCTTCATAAAATAAGATCTCTCTTACTGTCTAGGTCAAGTGATGGTGGCCAGTAGATATATAACACGGAGGACACATTATGATAAACAAACAAACAGGAAGCCTAGGAGTAGCGTGCTGACAACAGACCAAAGATGGGAATTTTTGGATAACTAACTATCGTATACTGTAGGCAGTTGTAAACCAAAACGAATAGATTACGTTAGACTGCAGCAGATACAGGTCATGTTGGTTATGGACAGTGCACAGAGGATAAACAGGATATGTGATAACGTCTATGTTAGCTATGGTTGGTAGATAGAGGACAGATTGATCGAATCAAGCCTAAACATATTTCTTGATGCTAAACTAAAGACAGACTGAGGAAGTATTTTGCGACTGTGGCAGCTTGACAATGATACCTATGTACAAAAAAAAAAAGGCTCAAAAATTAGTCACACATGACTTTACACCTAAACGGATGCAGAGCAATTCTTATAGAGAAACAAAGCCAAGTCCTGCCTGTTAGGTACCCTGCAGAAGGTAGGTAACAGGAATCTACGTTTGAGAGGTAATTAGAAGTTAACACAATATCCAAACGGACACCAAAACACTTATTTGGGAGAGTAATAGAGGAATTAGATTATTTATTGGTCATTGTTGAAACTGCCGTCAAAAACATGGATACGGTGACGTGAGAAGAAAGATGCGGTAACAATATCTACTCACGGAATATATTGGACTCAGAAAATTTATCAAGGCCACATGCTAAGGATCCATCCTTACCAAAGAAGAACCAACGGCAGGAATTAGACACTGTAACAGAAGTAAGAGAACATCGTAAGAAGACGACAGCCATACACTTACCCACTGGACGATGGGAAGAAAAGGAATGATGACAACCTCTCACTTCCGAAATAGACTTGATTAAAGATATCGATGTCGAACTGTTCTTTGAAAGGGAGTGAGCGATTAATCACTTAGAGGACAGCCTGAGATGAGACGAAATATTTATTGTAGTTAGTGACTAAAAAACAAATGGAAAAGACTAAGTAAATCATGAATATGGAGGGTCATATAAACTCCAAGGGATACTATGATAAAAAAGAGAGATGATAAGAGATGAATGGGGCAGCACGAGCGTAAAACTGGCCGTATGCACAAACAGGTAAACCACACACACACACACACAGCAACCACACTGGTTGATTGATTTTCTTCCTTAAAGTTGTTGATGTTACGTGCCCATCTCAAGCTTGCAACCACTATCGTCCACTTTTCCAGTTGACTCCTGTGTACATACAAGCCCATTTTAATATCAGAAAGTAGTTCTTCAAGCATATCTCTATGCGTTTCAGGTTAGCACCGCCCCTATTGGGTACATATTATCATCAAAGTCTGCCTCTAAGCTGCCTATTATTATATTACGTAACATCGATGTTTCACCGTTCCCATGCAACATATGTGCACTATGTTCAGAGAGTTTTTACGAGAAGGGACGAAGAGAACTCGCTAAAAATTTCCAACCTCTGAAGTTATCGGAATAACCTCGCCATCAGTATAAGCCTTATTGAATATATGTACTGATAGTATGTGTAGAGTTCCCAGAACCCTTATCTGAAGAAGTGAAGAAGGTATTCAGGTAGTTTTCCCACTTGTGATTATATAACGACGTTGACGGCCTCATCATCCTTGGAAGTGGATAGGCTTAAAACCCAAGTACCAAGCGATCAAAGAATCAATTCCCATGATTGTATAATTCGTTCGTTCCACACGTAATATTCTTTTGAAATAAAAGCATGAGATTTTCAAATGCTTTGATAATATACATATTTTTTGATGAACTGGTAGTCTTTTTCACGTGACCATTCTACATGTATTAAAGCGAAGAGAATTTACATCTTGACTTATCACGAGGATTTTTTTCGTTTCAGTTTCCGTATTTATAGGTGTCAAATTCATCCATTCCACATGTAATATACTTTGGAAACAAGAGTCTTAGGTATATACAGAGGGAGCCTGGCTCTCGTGGGAGCTGGGTGGGACAACAAGCGCACCACCCTAAGCCCAGTGCTTAGGTCCCTCACCACCGGCCGCGGGCCGCCCTAGAGCATAGGGCCCGAACCTCCTGAGTTGTACGGAGGTTTAATCTCAAACAACAACTTAGATATATAAAGGATATGCTTTTGATAGTTTGACTGTTTACTTTAAGTATGTTTACGCATTTAGAATTTACATGGCAAGAAAACACGCGGCGCTAACTTAGGTCATTAAATCACTCTTAAAGTATTATCACATATGATCAGCTTACGCCAACCTCCTCCTCCGAGTATTGGTAAGATAAGAATCTCTCTGGTAGAAAGGTTCCTGTGTATGGTTCAGAATACTTTAGAATGTTAATATCGTGCGTATTATTATGAGAGACGCCCTACTGCATTGCTTTGTAATGATACGATAGGATATAAACCCTGCTGAGGTGGTCCGTTCAATTTTGAAATGCAGAATCTATATATCACTGTTGCTGCACCAACTTGAAATGACTAGGATATCGTTAGGGTATTCTACTGTAAGATTCTGCCATCTTGTAGGACATTTCTTGGATAGTCCCACCAAAGCTTTTTAACAATTCTTTTGCGTTACCTTTGCGTGCCAGATATTATTATGTTTGTAAATTCCTTTGTATGGTCTTATGAGCATCTTATTAATAGGATATCCCTGAAATAGACTTATCATACATATTGTGTGGTAGTCCTCATCTTATGATATTGTTAAATATTTGACAGTATAATCATGCCAATTGAAATGTTAAAATTAGTTAAGATCAGAGAGAAATGTCGACAGTTGGGAATGACTCGGCAGGGTTACTAGTTGTCGGGCGCAATATCTGACCTGCGGAGTATAAGACTGTGCAAAGAGAATATTATCACGTACAGTGCACAGAGGTTGCACACTTCCTAGAAAGTAGTTTTTTTTTTCGCTTGGTAGTCAACGGCTCAGTGGATTTAAGGGCAACATCAAATAAGAAAATTGTTCAACACACTTTTGTTCGAATTATATTTCTGAAGGATATTTCCGTTGGTGGCATTTGAACGAGTTTGACATAGGGAGAAAGAGGCTCATACATGAAGAGCTAATGGGCTCTTGCTCGTTGGACAGCAGCAAGTGACGTCAGCCACGCCATATTTATCATAATCTAATCTTCCTTCTGCTTTATTAATGGGCAAAACGAATCCGGTACCTAGCCAACGTGGGGGATGGGGGGGGGGGAGGCTTATAGGTGCCGTGCTTTGCCCACCTTATATATATGATAACTACAATCAGTTAATAAACATTCAGGTCTTCCAAAACAGTTATTTGTAACAAATCCAAAAGTCGATAATTATTAAAAAGCAGTTGATTAAACTGTCACCTACTCCGTACTTGCCTCCGTTCTGCAGCGAATAGGTTTTCGCTTTCTAAAGTTCGCCTTTATATAGTTACAGCCACCTAGCTTGGTAGTTCTGGCTCCAGGTCGACAAAGCGACACAACAGGACATACACCCATGAAATCTTTGAACCTTTAGTACAATCCCAAATCGTCAAACCTTTCTCAACAATACGTAATCATTTTACAAGACTATCCAGTGTGGGCAGTGCGTTTCTCACCGAAGTCAGTGGCTCAGTAAGTGAGGTGCTAATATTGGAGTCCCTCCCGTCCCACAGGAATACACCCGGCATAGGCAACAATGAGATATATAAGGAGTTATTTTGTCTTAAAATAGGTTTGTCAGATTTAGATTAGGATTGTCCAGTTGTTCTAAAATTATGTTTTAGTGTAGAAAATGTTGTTAAAAGCTTTCTCAATTTGATTTAAGCAGTATGTCGATCTTGTGTCGGCTCTTTTTATGTGAGGTCAGGTCAAGACTCAGGTACAGGGAGGGTTATGGTGACACCTGGACCAACCTTGTTTCTAATGTCTACTGTCAACCTTGTTCCTGGTTCTCTCATTCTGTAACTGTCCTCTAAAAAGTGTTAATACACAAAAGCTCTTAGAATCTCGTGTTTCCTTATTCCATGTCTTTTTTTTTCAGCATATACATACATATGTACTTCGCTGACGCAGGGGGTGGCGATGCTGTTTCCTGTGGGACGGGGTGACGCCGAGAATGGATGTAGGCGAGCAAGTATGAATATGTATATGTATGTATATATATGTTTATGTATGCATATGTGCATATATGTATATTACTATATGTGTATATGAGTGGATGTATCTTCCTTCACGTGTTTCCTGGCGCTACCTCGCTAACACGGGAAACAGCGATCGAGAGTGTGTGTGTGTGTGTGTATATATATATATTTTTCATCATACATCATACACATCCGCCTCTTCCCGCATTAGCGAGGTAGCGTTAAGAACAGAGGACCGAGCCTTAGTGGGAAAATCCTCACTTGGCCCCTTCTCTGTTCCATTT
>JAYMFT010270560.1:0-10632 GCA_038088735.1 Panulirus argus
ATATATATATATATATATATATGACAGGTATATTAATGGTTCTGACTTATGTAACCTACCAGTCGATAGCTAACAAATCAACCAACGGCATTTCATTTCGGCACGGTAAATACTCACACGCAAAACGCTGGTCATAGGGTTAAGTGAGATAGGGTAGAGCGCTTTGGATACACGGGAGGCGAGTGTATTGGTACATAACTGTGATGACCATCAGGTAAGAACGCTAAGCGCACATGCTGGCACGCCTGATGGGCGTGCCCGTCTTAGGTACACTATAAGGGTAGCACGTTTTGAACAACCCAGTGGTTACACTGAATGCATGAATCTCTTTAGTAGTCTTGAGGTTGGGGTGGGGAGGGGACGAATTCCAGGTGATCTGGAACGCCATCCGGTAAGGAGCATACACACTAAATGGTATCCGTCAGGGCTGGTACTGCCAGCAGATGAGAGCATGCTTGTGAAAGAGATAAATGCATGTGGGTACTTATTAAAAGGCTTTTTTTATTATCAATTAACAAAGCTGAGGAGAATAGTGACTCGTAGTTTTCTTGAACAAGTTATGAGGTTACAGTCGCTCAGCTAGCGGGGTTCAACACCTCTGATTCCAGAGACAAATTACCATAAATTTAAAAACGAGATTAAAAATAGAAAAATTTAAACTCTGAGTAGTCAAGACTGAGCAAAAGACATTCGATTAACATGGGGGAAAACTCGATAACTTCCATATTGAAGACATTACTCCTGGTCTCCACTTCCAGCTGACACTTCTCAATGATTTAGGAACTAACTCAATGTGTCCTTCGTTACTTGTTTCTTAAATCTCTTTAAGGGGGACTTTCTCAGCTGGGAAAGCCGTACTGCTATAAACGTCCCCACCGCACAACATGTTTACTTGCTCTGACGCTGGCGTGTCTGTCTTGTGTCTTGCCTAGCCCTCCAGAACTCCAAGCCAAAAAATTAAGTTCAGTACTCAATAAACGCTGTTCCGCGACCGGGGAAAATTTTTACCCGTTTAGGATAACATGATCTAAATGGTAACTTGCGAGTCTTTTTAAAAATTTTTTTGTCTGAAATGTGTTGGATCATTCTGGAGAGCGAGGCCCCTAACTCTGCACCTTCTCCAGTGGGCAGACGGATAAGTCACAAAATCTAGAGATCTGTATTTTCTATACAAACTTAAATATATTCTTGGAAAAATAAATAAATATTTGGATATTTATGCATGTTTTCCTTATGATACCAAACTCCTGAGTCCCACTTATGCAAAATTTTCAATGGAAACAAAAAAATATTATTCCTCACGAAACTAATGGTGTTGTACAAGGAGTCCCATATATGTAATATATAGCACAGTGTTTCTCTTTATTACAGTGAAGTGGCTGCAAATCTGTCTTCAATGCTTCTTTTGTCTTAGTTAACACTAAATATGACAATGTCACACTTGCTTAATGGAACTAAATTAAGCTTTTACTTTTTTCAACTCTTTTGTAAACGTGTGTCTACCATGAGTTACATTCTGCTCACTTACCTTGGCAGGTATATTGTAAATGTGGGTATGGTGCCAGGACTTAAATGTTAATTATCTAACTCTAAGGGATTTTCTACATGAATATTTTTACAATCTTTTGTTTAGAAGTGTACACTAAGCCTGTATGCCAGTTCGGTACCAGCGGTGATGAACAGTAAGGGCAAGTGTGTGTGATATCAAGTGTACAGTGTTTTAGTAAGAGGGACAAAAATGTCTTTGTATATACACAGCTACACATGTCCCAGGATGTGGCTACCTCAGCATCAACAAGAAGGTACTGAACACTTCATCAAGCTGAGGTGTGAAATCCTTGTTACACCTTGATGTGATGCCAAAAATACAAACCCTTTCAGTGCAGCATTCAATGCTATGAACTGTATACGCGTTCAACTGCTCTTGTGACAGCGCTACAACAAGGACACCTCTTACCAAACAATGATGTCGCAACGAAGCGTATCAGGAGAGGATGTTGTGTTATCCAACTTGACACATTTACAGTTAGTTGGTGGAACCCGGTAATATAAGCTGGGAAGTGTACACAGCGCAACGCGACTGAAACGATATCATTGGAAAGAGAAAGGACAATACCTGACGTTGCGACTCAAGAACATCAGAACACAAAGCAGCCATTCATAAATGCATAATGCTTTTAGGCCTAATAAATAATTAAGTGAGAAAGACATGTCGTTGGTTGAAAGTTGGACAGCTCTGTTACAAAATTTTTTCGTGACTGACCAATGTACTGTTTCGAAGCGAATGAAGCTTCAGGCTGTTGAGGGAACACGAAGTAATCAATATATCACGTGCTTATACTCTCGGTGTCGTTCACTTGTGTATCTCGCCACGGATGGTGTACTGATATCGTCAAGACTACACAGACAAGGATACAGCAAATCTCATGCATCAGCGAGTAGTGAACACATGATCATATCAAAGCTCGTTATTAAAACAGTATGGCGTGGTGAAGGAATACCACTCTTTGTGGAAAATGTTCTTTATTAATGAGCATATCACTTTGTTTTATGACAGTGCCAACTCAACAAGGTTTAAGCTTCCAGTTAGAAATGAGAAAAAGTAGACTTGGACACAAGCTCTTGTTACGGTGACCCAGCGTGAGGAGTGAACTGTTTTTCTCGAATGAATCCTTGATGGAAGACTTTCTGAACTAATTCCGTGCATGGGCAGGAGAAGGAAAGAAATGCATATTTCTGGATAAAGAAAAAGTGACTTCCAGATGTTTTCTTCTAAGCGATTTCCTGGTCAGCAGACCTTTTTAAAAACCCAATGCATACGATCAGAAAAATAAAGGGAATTTTTCAACACGCTCAAGAAATATCACAAATACAGTTACATAAGAGATCTAAACAATGTTTGCCCTAGTCTTGGTAAACTGGGTGATACATAGCCTTTACAGCAAGTCAGTACAGGCTTCTATCAATAAACAAAGTGACATACTAAAGCAAAGAATCAGGATGGCAGATGTGGTGCAGCGGTTAGCGTTGCTGACAGTAATTAGTTCTCGGGCAATCCGGGGTCGAGCGCATAGGTTCGAACCCAAGCAGTCGGTCCACAATTCAGCCCAGCTGTTCATCCTCCCCTAGGAGTTACTGGATAAACTGGGTACCTAGCTGAGGTTATGTATATATAACGTTAATGAGATGTTCCTAATTAGGAGATTCAGTTGCTCGTGCCGTCTCAGGAAAAAATCTAACATTGTTACTTCCATGTAATTTGATAAGACAAGAAATTAAGGGAGAAAATTATGAATCTGTTAGAACTAGAGAATATACATGCTTCATATCCCAATAACTCCAAACTAGAAAATGTATGGATGAAGAATGGAGTCTACAGGAAAGGCAAATTATGACTGAGGTGATCGTAAAATCGTCCCTCCAGACCTCCCGGATACTCCCAAATCAGGAAGTGTTCATGGTGAGTCGTCTCTGTGACTCTGACCGCTGAAATACTTAACGGCGACGAAAAAATTCAACATAAGAACACTTGTGAGGAAATGATCTATGGACAAGAAGCACAAGTACAGTACATGGATTAGTATTTTGTGAAATAATAGCAGATTCGGGCTCTTTGTACAATCGTCTGTCCTCTCCCACGAAGGGATGGGGTCTGCTGACCTTCTAGCCATTCACCTTTTGGACTCAGACGTAAACTGAGCAGACGCTCCGACAACAACAATGCCCAACTGCATCCTCCCTCACCACAGCTACACCCTTCCATCCCAGCAACTACACTTTCCCTCCCTGGCTACCACTCTCTCATCACCACCCTCCCTCCCTCACCACCACCACTCACTCCCTCACCTACATCACTTCCTATCTCCCTGACTATAACACCCTCCCTCCTTCAAAATAAATGTTTACAAAGGTGGTCAAGGCACTCAAGACTAAAGAACTCTGACGAGTAAGACTAACTAAATTTCATATTTTCCACTTACATTACATGACTTACATCTCTTTTTCACTTTAAAAATAATGCATAAATTTAAGCTTTTAGATGAACAGTTTTCATATGACATCAGATACGACTGACTGGACGGACAAAGCAGTATCAGAGGATATAACAATCCCTGCCCTTTCCTAGCGCTTGCATATTACGTTCATCCTGCAGTAACGTACAAGGTACAACAGGCAAACAAGTAACTTTTTCTAATAATATTAAAAAAATATTTGTAAAAATATCTTAAAAATCCCTTAGAGGTCGGGGCTGAGGCGGGGTGTTAACGCAATGCCATGGACCTTAGTGGATAATAACTAAGTTACTCTGAAGTTACTAGGTAAGTGTGCATGATGGAGAGGCAATAGAACGTAAATGGTAAGGTTCTCAGCTACTGTCAGAGGAGATAAAGAGATGCAGACACCCTCCATGTCAGCGACTCATGTCCTGACACACATCCCCAACACAAACACCTGAAATTTATGGCTTGCTACAACAGACCGGGCTACATTGGTTGTCACTGTTTACCTGTCAGTTTTTTTTTTTACTCATACTTATTTCATGTTGGTTTCTAATTTGGTTTATAATGACCACAACTAAATCGGTATCTAGTAAGTTTGATAGACGAGGAAAATTAGATCTTTTTCATCCGTAGATCAGAGTAAAATCTCTGATAAGTATTACTCGCTCATCTGGTGTTTGAAAACATAGTTTATTCTTACTTTAGCATTTGTCAGCAAGATATCTCTGAATGCCTTCTTGATCCTATCACCACGACTAGTGAGGACTTACATACACTACCCTCCTCAAATACATGTGACTGATACGCTAACATCAAAAACCAAGATCCTTCATTCGGTAATTCCTATTATCTCTAACGATGATCATCACGCCGTTCCTAATCCTCATGCAATACTCTCCTCACAAAATTATAGCTACATACATAAACTCATACTTTTAACTAACTCACAAAACTGTCTAATTAACGCAATCTCCAGGCCATCCTGCAAAACAGCCCAACACTTCACTTGGGTATGACTCCCTTGGCCCACTACTTTCCTCAGGCACAGCCGCCGTGGCCACACATTGCTTTCACCACACTCTTGTAAACGTCTTGACTCATAACTAACCATTACGTTCAACTTCTGATGGCGATGAGGTTCCTCTATTGTCCTGAACATCGTTCTATATCTAACTTAAAATGCTAGGGTTACCTCATGACTATATGGTTTATTCCACCTGCTGCAGAGAAAATGTAACGTTATAGCAACATATGTAATAATTTAGCACTAGGCCAGTGTCTGCAGTACTCTGACACCACGGGAACCCATGCACTGATCTATCATCATGACTGTTCCGAAAACAATGTAAAAAAAAAGCTCATTGGTTAAGATCTTGACTGATCCTTTCAATAACTCAGTTCTTGTAGGGAAAGTTCCCCTGGACTGGAACGTGACTTACGTAACACGGGTATTCATCGGTCATAACTCAATGCCAGAATCTAATAGCCTGCTTAACTTAATGAACACATTTGACAAACCAACGGAAGTCGTCATTCGACATTTGTAAACTAGTGAGGATCGCCATTTCATTAAAGATCTGCGGCATGGTTTTCAGTCCGGGCCAATAAGTTTGCTTGATTTCATTTATAATCATATCAAAGCGGTTGATGTAATCTAATTAGATCTTCCGAAAGTATTACTAGCAACAGCTACATCAAATGTTACAGACGGTGTTAAACTTTCGTGGCTTATGGTTAGACGTAACAAGTGGAGTGCCGCAGGGGTTTGTCTTTGGACCAGTTCTCTTTCTGATACCTGTCAATGGCTCTGGCAATGAGTTATGTTGTAAGACATCAGATTTTACAGACGAAGTTAGACAGAGAAGTAAAACTGCAACAGAAACTGAACGCCTACAGCTGTAAGCTATCTTGGTAAATCGATAAATTGACCTGACAAGTGGTAAACGTATTTCAGTCCCAGCAAGTGTAAATTTTCACGTATCCTCAGTTGAAACAAAAAGATAAACTACAATGTGAATCCTTGAATGATCGAAATATAAGGATATGAGGAACAATATGTGTAATATTTTTTGCTGAATTAAAGCTAATAAAGCATTACACAGAAGCAGTGAAAAAAAAATTGAAGATAATTTTAGGCTTTATGAGTATTTCATTTAAACTCAAGTAAGCAAACTAATCCACACTCTCTCAAAACTTATCAAAGACGAAGAAAACTAGAACTAATAAAAATGACAAAATTAATCCACATGCTCAGAAATTATTATAAAGAAAGACTCGATCACAAATTATTTGACCTAAAGAAGCGCACAGAGTAAAAGAAACCATGATCAGAAATAACATAATTAAGTTAAAGGGAAGATGTAATGTAAAGGTGATCATTTTTTCAGCAGTAGTTATAAACACCGAAATTGATACTGTTATTTTCAAGTCGCAAACCATTAATACACTCAGATCATGCCCAAAATAATTTTATGAAATATCAGTTATCAATGAATAAGTCTGCTCATAAATAATATATGCATATTTTGCAATTTTTTTTTCTTTTCAGTGTTGATCTGCGGTTGATATAGAAAAAAAATCCATTGACGCTTTCCTACGTACTCTGTATTCACTGAACGATCTAGTACACAACATCAGCCACGTAGCACCTTACCTTGATATCTCTTGCAATAATATCTGGTCTTCACTCATACTGTACAGTTAATCTGGAAAGAGTAAACATAAACGAGATAATTATCTGCTATAATCCATTATGTGCGCGGCTCTCGTTCGACGTCACCGGATGAAGAAAGAAAAAAAAATTACTTTATCATAATGAAAGTTCTTGCCGAGTGGTTACATCATTCGCCTCTTAACTGTTTTAGTCACCATTCCGAGCCAATCTCGTTTACTGAAGGGGTACCAACTCATCATGAGTCAAAGGAACATGGACATGCTGCCCGCAAAACTTGCCTTAAGTACCGAAGTTGGGATTCTGGGTACTCAAAGCACACTAACCTCAATGGACTTCCCTACGATCGGAAGGGGGGCACAGGTATGTACTGTATATATGAGGATTTAACCATTAACTCTTTTCAATATTTGATATCAAATTATTCCAGAATTATTCCAAAACTATTTCATTTAGCTGTGCAAAGTTAATCGTGTACTCTGTCAAAAAGTATTTTTTTTCTTTTTTTAGAAAATAGGCGAGAAAGTAATGAACAATAAAATAATAAAGATATGACAACTAGCGCAGAATGGAATTGAAGAAATCGTCGCGTACAGCCAGTCTTTTGAAGGTTATGTAGCCAGGCAGATAACTAATAATAAGGTTTAGTTTTGACGAACACTCGAGCCGTCGTTACTACTGGTGCAACTCTTGTCTCCTAAAGCAAGGTGGCCCGGCAATTTAGCAAGTCACCTGCTGTCACATTCCTGACCTCGTCACCGGAGGCAAATTTAATAACCGTTCTCTTCCATCTCGATCGCATACCGAAACAAAATAGTACAGCAATATTTACTACACAGAAACAATGAGTTTTGTGTTCTAGCCCACTTTTTACGTTCTTATGGCTAAATTAACATAAATTCCACTGCAAAGCAACACTCACAGGATTAAGAAGACATTAGATGTTACAAAGGTACTATAACATTGAAAGATTGCTGTGGTCGACAGGGTCGCTGATCCAGGTGCTCGGGGACAGGCCCCGCTCGGCCAAGAGTCGCCTCGGCCAGTTCAAGAGTGAGAAAGAAGCAGTGCGTCAGTGCTTTCTCTTCAGGTAAGTCTGATCCCATCTTCTCTCTGCATATCGAGTTTCTTGAATATTTCTTGCACCAGAACAAGACGGTATAGCGAGAACTGGGAGATGTAACAGGTTAAGAAACACAATCCATAAAGGTAACTGGAGGAAAATGGCCTGACACAGCAATGGCAATCGTTTATATCTTACGTCTCCCACGTTCCCACAAGTGTCACAATCGCCCAGCTTGAGATGTCCATATTACTGTTAACTAACCTTCATCACTCTCCCCTACAGCAACCACCTCATCGTAGCCACGAGAACCTCCGGTGGAAAACTGCACCTGGTGTCGGGAGTTGGGAAGGTGCCACTCAACGATGCTACGCTCATTGAAGATCCAAACGAGCAGGGTAATCAGGATGATGATGGAGGCAAGTTACCTTTTTTCGCACAGTTGATTGTGCATGTCGTGCAGTACCACGTTATCGACAAGAGGTTAAGTCTTTACGGAACGAGATGCTAGTGACTAACGCAATAAAGTGAGGGATGTAATACGTTCCGTGTTACCATAAGGTTAACTGCTGTAGTAAAACTTTTTTCTTAATGGCAACAGAATCGTCGGTGTGCTCGTTCTCTTCGCAAAGCAGCGGGGTGAGCGACAGCTCAGCGGCCACCAGCAGCGGGTCGGGTCCTGGCAAGAACTTCCCCGTGGAGCAGGCCAATCTAGACTTCAAAATCGTGGTTGAGCAGAAGTCTGGCCTCCCTATAACTCTTCATCTTGTGGCACCCACAATGCAAGAGAAGCAAGCCTGGATCAGCGACATTAGTCAAGTACATTGTTCCATACTCAAATAATATTAGTCATGTTAGACTCGAGAGGTATAATACTGAGTTAATAATGAGGTATAAGTACGTAATGACGCACACACTACACTTGCTAACAGGCCACTACTCCTTCTTCCAGTGTCTGGACAACGTGCACTTCAATAATTTATTTCGTTCCTCAATGTCGGACACGTCGTCGATAACGATGCCACACTGCATAAAGAATGACCCCAAGCTCTTCCGAGATGACGTCGATATTCGTTTTTCACGGACACTCAATTCCTGTAAGGTGAGTCGTGGTTATACCTCCATCGGGAAGGGCAGGTTTGTTAACGGCTCCTCGCAGAACAAGGGCCAACAAACCCATCTGACAATCGCAAACATTTATGGAACCATTTCAGTGTCAGCACTCAGAGCAAAATGTTATGATTACGAAATTAGTTTTGACCAATCAGCAGAAGGGGAAGGGTGGGGGGGGGGCAAAGATGGTGCAAATATAATATAGAATCAAACTACTTTACATATTTGAATCCGGGCAACAGGTAATAGCTATATACGAAACCTTAAACTATCTTAGATACTCGAATACGGCTTCCAGGTAATGTCTCAAGCTTTCACTCACTTCCGCAAATTCTAAACATGTTACTACTTTTTTTCTTTACGCGGAAATAACAGTAAACATCAATTTTTCCTCGTCAGGTGCCTCACATCCGATACGCCACACCGGATCGGTTGCTGGAGCGTCTCACCGACCTGCGCTTCCTCTCCATCGACTTCCTCAACACATTCCTCTTGACGTATCGGGTTTTCAGCGACGGCATCTCTGTTTTAGAGGCCCTCAAGAAGGTGTACTACAACCCCGACGTCCACGACCAGACAGCCGACTCCCGTGACTCTTCCGTTGAAAGGTTAGCTTTGTTTTACGGCGACACAACTGATGCCCAGAAGAGAGTAAATTCACTAAATTCTATCTAATATTATGAGACTGTTACATACTTATTATATAATAGAATGTCGTATCATTAAGAATTCCCTAACCTAATCCATGTATTATAACAGGTCTCCGGAATACGTTTCATCCCCACCACCAGACCTGGATAGCGGACGCAATTCGCCCAGGCGCACGTCCACCTTCAGTGCTTTCTCTGGTAAAACCAGCTAAGTGATCCAAGAACGTTCTGTAGATTAACACATGCATATCAAAACACTAATCTCATGATTGTTTGTGTCAGGAGCGCGTGGTATCTCACCTGAGCAGATATCAATCTCCAAATTAAGTGCACTTTTGCAAGTTAAAGACGACAGTTAGGTTTTCAATTACCTTTTTGTAGATGCAAGGGAAAAGCCCTTCGAAAAACATGAACGCATCCTTTGTTGTCTCACTGAAGGGGTCTCACATCTTTGTAACTTAAAGCGCTATGATTATTATTTTTCTTTTTCCGGTTTCGTAACAAACATAACTGTTATGTGTGGCAGGGTTCGAGTTGGATGCGCCGCGCGACCGCTGCTGGACCTTCGACGCTCAGGTGGCCAAGGCATCCGGGAACCAGCACTGGCGGTGGTCGTATAGGCGATGTGAGTCAACGTTTTCACAGTATTTTTCAGCAGTCATCACTAGACTCTGTAATATGCATATCCAAGCCTCTCATATCAACTGATAAAGTTTATTTCTTTCATTATCAAAATATGTCAATAGGCATTTATATTAGTCAACGAGATTCGGTTCGTTCCATTTTTCTTAACACATATTGCTCTGTCACATTAATAACAGTCCTTGGCATAGACTTGTGACTGATGGAGACCAACAAATGATCCCTCTAAAAGATACAGCATTCTCATAATCATGAGGATTGCGAGATCTTTCTTAGCTTGATACACGATGAGACCGAACAGGCACGAAATAAACAATGGTGGGGTTATATATATATATATATATATATATATCCCAGGGAACAGGGGAGAAAAATACTTCCCACGTATTCCCTGCGTGTCGTAAGAGGCGACTATAAGGGGAGGGAGCGGGGGGGCTGGAAATCCTCCCCTCCTGTTTTCACTTTTCCAAAAGAAGGAACAGAGAAGGGGGC
>JAYMFT010270571.1:0-10632 GCA_038088735.1 Panulirus argus
AGATAAATAGATAGATAGATAGGTTTCTAACTTACCCATGGACGATAGCATCTACATAGATGTAATCATATTCTGAAGAAATTCAGAGCGCCGAACAGTTTTTGTCCCAATCATTTATGAAAACCAATTCTGAGAGTTGATTATTTACGGTGTATTCTGTGGTGAACGCGATGCGAATGTCATACATCTCAGAAATAAAAATCTGAAGCGATGGGATTTGAGAGCTCACGCATGTGTGCATGCGTGGGAAGCGAGGTTCGAAAGATATAAAGTGGACTCGGGTAAAAGCTAGACAGCTGTACCATAGGGAATCCAGAGAGAATTTTTGGAATCATCAATTTCCAAACGGAACTTTTATCATGGCCTGGAATGACTGGATGACAAAATATATATTTTTAGAACTGATGGATACCGCTGCTTACGGGTGAAATCTGTGTATCTTTTGTCCTGTACGCATTTCAGACAAACACTTGGGAAACCTAGAAGGCGAACCGAGCGTTAGAAGTAGTGAAGATTGGTTCTGTTTCCGTGCGAAGTAATGACACCTGGAGAGACAAGAGGAATATTTGATTATATATTGAAAAAGACTGTAGTGTCTACGATGAATCTATATGGCAGCCAAAGGAATCTATAAGTAATTTCTAAGTTAGTTGACATTGGATAGTGAGTAACGACTATTCCCTTCAAAACACAAGTGTGATGACTAAAGTGGTGCGACTTTGGAAGTTTGTCCTAAATAATATAAACAAATAATCTACAGGCATCTACGCAGAATTGCGTCAGCCAAGTTGCTATAATCTCTCTTCTGTCGCGTTCGAGAAATAACCCCCTCTCCACACTCATATATGCTTGTGGTGTGCAGTCCATAGAGTAGCGATTACTGTACGTCACACACACAGGGAGAGGAAGAGTTTACCGAGTCTGTAGGTCATAAGGGTAACGGGCCAGAAAAGTTTTTCCGTTGGAGACTGACAAACCTCAAGATGGTAGTAGGTAGTCGAGCCGCTCACTCTGGTTATCATGATTGCCAGATGAGAAAGGATCTGAGAGAATGAGCTTGGACCTTCATGATGGACACAAGTGTCACGTCTTATAATAAGAAAAAACTTAGATGTACTAATTTGAGGAATTCTCAACTCCAAGAAAAGATACCAAGAAAAAAAAGATAATATATATATATATATATATATATATATAGAGAGAGAGAGAGAGAGAGAGAGAGAGAGAGAGAGAGATACAATTTCTCTATGCAAATTCCTTCAGGAACAGTTTTATTAGGGTCTCAAGCCCACTCTCTACAGACGCGGTACCTTACCACCAACAGAGACTCAGCCTAATGCTTTGGCTTTGACTTTAGTAACTCTTATGGTTACAGCTAATGATCTTAGACATCTGTCACCAGAAGTTATTGATAAAGATACAGTTTACAGATCTCATCACTCCACTGAACAATGCAGACCTTCCCAGTGTAATTACCTGTTTTTAGTATGTTAATTGTCCGCGCCAACGTATCACACTTTATTCCTTTCTCCTAGCTTCGAACTGTTACATTTTCGGTTGCATGATCAATGCAGAATCCATTCCCCTCCTTGTTTTAACGCAGAATTTCATACCCCTTCTTTGTCGTAACTGAGAGTCCATTTACCTCCTTACCCAAAATCTAATGTGGGTCTTATCTTCCACGGCTATCACTGAAGTGCTATCGTCTGCAATATTTGCATGGAATATTAAACCACCAGACAAGAAAAGGAGAATTTATCCACTTAAGTAAATTATTATATGACTGAATATCTGTTTGCTGACTCATCGTAAAAGCAGGTTAACCCAATCTTACTTTGGCATGTGTTCACTGAAAGTGTTCACTATAACATGAACGAAGCTGAGTAATAATTCACACATGAAATACAGCACAGTCATAGAGAGCAATAACCCAACAACAGGCTGAAAAATTGTCATAGGGTAATAATTTTGGCTATATTACGAAACTCTGATAGTTCTAAACAGTGAAGCTTTGTGAGTTGAGGCAGAAGTTATCAATACGTAGGCATGAAGGCTTCTAATTGGTCCCATTTTTCAGCTTGTTTCAGTTTTTCATTATTTTTTTTTTCTGTGGTATGTTTGTCAGGCTTGTAATGATCGGGCAGCTTCCAGAGTCTAGCGACCGAAGCGGCTGACAAACTTCTCCGTCAGCTTACAGCACTGGGGCGGGCGGGCGGGCGGGCGGACGGGCGGGCCAATTGTACCCGTAGTTGGAGGGGAGGAGTTCGTCGGCGAGCTGTTACTATGTCCTCCATTTCATTCAAGTCACCATTAACCCGCGCGCTGGTACGGGCCGGAGGGAAAGTAGTATGTCTAATAAATATTCATGAGAGCTTCCATAAAAGGTAAAGTGTTGGGGGGGGGGGAGCACTTGCGGACGAGGCAGAGGGAAAAAGTACGAACTGAAATGAATATTCATGAGGTCCCATAAAAGGTAAACTGTTAGTAGGGGTTCCCCAGCGGTAACATGGTGGTACATAAAATAAATTTTGGTGAAAATTGCCATAAGTTTCTTAACTGCTATGAATATGTGATAAAATGGACGCCATGGACTGAACAAATTGCGTGTGTGTGTGTGTGTGTGTGTGTGTGTGTGTGTGTGTGTGTGTGTGTGTGTGTGTTACAAAACAAATATTGCCATATGATCTCTATGATTTCAGGTCATCAAGTCATCCTAAGCTAAAGTAAGACAAAGCTACGAAATATTGTTTTGTGGACATCAATCCCAACTGAATCAGAGCAGCCGGATATTGCTTTAGGTTAACACAGAATCAACTATATCTGGTTGCAATATTTTTCCTTATCTATTTCACATTCATTATCGTTGCTTTTCATATGACAAATCATTAAGAAGTTGTATTCAATGTGATGACGTAAATCTAAGTGTGCGTAGGTCCTGTATGACGACTGCCAGCCAGACTTTTTTATTCGCACTTAACGTGGGTGGCCGAAGTGTAAACAACAGCAGACAACGCAGACTTCACCACTTGTCTTGGGTAATCTCTACCAAACACGTTCGTTAATACTGTGTGTAGAGATTACGGCATCATTTACGCGTTAAATGCAATGAAATAGTATGCTCAGTGCCGAAGAGGTCCGTTTCTTTAGTTCTATGTGTGCTTATAACCAACGCTGTTCGAAAGGAACTAACTAGAAACTATCTGTATATCGGCCTTAGAAAAGTGAATAGACAAAAAAAGAAGAATTTGGTTGATAGTGCATGATCTTACATTGGCCTTAGAACTGAAAAGCGTACAAAAAGATATATTTGAGTATCAATCTGCGATTATACATTGGAATTAGACTGAAATGTGTATTTAAAAAGTTTTCGGCTGCAAGTGCATGATTATACATCAGATTTACAGCTGAAACATGTATAGAAAAAAAAAAAGATTGGGGTTTAAGTGTTTAGATGTACATTGGCTTTAGAACTGAAACGTGTATAGAAAAAAAAAAGTTTTTTGATACTAGTGTATGACGACGCATCGAAAACAAACTGCAGCACAAGACGCATTCTGGTCTCCCTCCGCCCTGATGGCTCCTTAAGCGAGAGTCGAGGAGACGCGAAGGGACGGAGATGAGTCTGCCAAACTATTAATGTCCTCTGCGCTGACTCCCGCCGTTACCTCGTCCCCGCATTAGTATTTCCAATTGTATCCGCCAAGCGAGAGGGTTTGTCATTACTCTGTGACCCCGTGGAGAGTTGATGGAACACTCTGTTCACTGAGCTCAGTGATGAATCGTTTGTTATTGAACATTCTTCTCTAAGGAAATGTCATTCTTCTACATAAGAAAAACTAGACGGTGAAGTGGGGCAAGTTAGTGTCATGGCAAGTCTGATGCATTCTATACCCCCGTAAATCACGAATCCAAAGTTAAGGTACCAGTCTTGACATGAGGGACTTTCTCATATACATATATAAAGTTTGCCTGCATAGGGTTACACCATGAGCAAACAGTCACCTTCGATGAGGTTGTATCATCGATGAAGGGACGGAAAAGAGTAAAAATCTCGTCGAAGAGTTTTTCGCAGCAAAAGAGTCAGTTCTTCTCCTGCTACTGTTTGCGGCGCAGCCTTGGAATTGCAGGGGCTCCGTAAAACGTGTCTTGAGACTACATAATAGAAATTCCTCTCCCGCTGCACTGTAGTTTTTCCTCCCTCCTCACACCACTGGCCTCTTACCCACCTCCCACAAAGGGGTTGTTTCCTCCTTCATCCCCTCACCGTAGACACTTTCTCCACCCAGTAGCCTCCGACCCCTTCCTGGGTAACATCCAAACCCCACCTTATTCTTGATTTTTTCCATCCATCCTTTTTCGCAATTGTCTCTTCCCGCTTCCCCTCACAAGCTGTCACTTGTGTCCCCAAGGAACCAGCACCGTAGACACCCACTCCCCCACCCGATATCTCTCTCTCTCTCTCTCTCTCTCTAAGCCGTCGCTTATCTCCATCTCTCACCTACTGTAGCCCGTAGGCATTTCCAGTTGCACTGTAGTCTTTACTCTCATCCCCACATCGTTGCTTCTGCTTTTTCTCCCTCGCTTATCATAGTCTCTCTGGAATCCCTAGTCTCGGGCTTCTACCCTTCCTCAACCCATAGTAACGTCTGATCCATCCCCAAACCCTGCCGTGGTCTCCGTTCCTCCTCTCCCACTGGATCCTCTGATTCGTAGCGGAATTTTGCCTCCCAAACTCTCAGTGTTTTAAAACCATCTGTCCACGAGTATGTTACAAAGCTCGTAGGTTGAAAGTAATGTTCAAAGTTAAATGGGATGTGGAAACAGGAAGGTTTGAGAAGTTGGTAAGCGTTGTCTCTTTATCCCACGCCACACTCGGTCGTCCCTCACTCTACCTACACTCACATATCACCCTTAAACCAACCTGTACATTCCGAACGTTAAACTTACTCCCACACACACTACACCCACGACTCTTTCATACTTTACCCACACTCTCCTGCCGACAACACTCACACCTCCCACGATACACTAGCACTACTCTCTATACTAAATCCACACCCTATCCACACAAAAGCCATTTATCTAGCGTATTATATCGACGTCCCCTCGACACCACACTCTTTCATTGCTTGGTCTGGAGGTACAGGGAGAACAGGAGGTGGGACTAGATAGGTAAAGTGGAGAAACATGACATCTGTTATGAGTAAAGATGTATGGTGTAGGTCCACTGAAGTATGTCAATGTTCTAGTCTGGTGAACATGATCTTCAAAACAGAGATGATGCATCGATCTTTTTTTATTTAAATGTGACGTGGTGGACGTAAATGAGCTCGGACTCCAGTCCAAGTAAGGGTTCGAGTGCCACAGCATTAATGTATAGATAGAGATTAGATATAGGCTTAAGAAATACTGCCAGCTGAAATAATAGATGCCTCTTCTTGGTCTATCCTAGTAAATCCTGAGCTTAATGAATTAAAGACGAGAGATGAGTTCTCATACCGTGAGCAAAGGTGGCGAATCGTAAAAGAAGAAGGAGGAAAATGAGACGATGGTACAAAGTAGCAGTCAGAAAGCAGAATAGGCCATGGAAATTACCCGCAGGATATGGAATAAAAGCAAATGTTCTTAAATAAAGTCCCTGGATGGAGAAGAAAAATTGTGGACGTCATGGACGAGAAGGAAAATTCAAGGTGCTTAAAAGAAGATCTCCAGGGCACAGGGGATGGAGGTCGGTTACGAAAGAGTATATTTCTTGGATTTTTTCATCAGTATCATACATTCTTATCCCTCGAGGAACATCCATATTGGTCACAAATTACTGTAACACACAGGAAGAAATCCTTAAAAGATATTTTGAAATACTAAGTAACTTCTTGAGCGTTCCTACCCACCCAGACTACTTGAATAACTAATCGACCTTCATCTACTACGGGCGAATGACCAATGTTGCAGTTCTGAGAGATAACTCATTACTAAGAAATCAATACTGGGTTGTGAAGCGCAATATGCAACCATATGATGACATGCAATCATAAGGGAGCCATAAGATGACAGGCAACCATAAGGGAACCATGAGATGACATGCAACCAAAAGGGAACCATGATAGACCCTTCATGAAATTTTGGGTTGCATTTTCTCTTCCTGTTATTGCTCTGTCCTTTATGAGTGTGTTTACTGCTATTGCGATGTGTTGGTTCTGACTGGGAAGAAAAGCTTGAGGAAGTTTGTTCAAGCATGGGTAGATCACTCTACACACCTTCGTTTCAGACTGCTCGGCGCGGTGACGGTCCGTCATAGAACAGGTGTAGAGACGGTAGGAGGCCTGTGCCTTGAGACTCAGTTGCTACATCACCTAGAACCAATGCAAGGATGGCAGCGGACATGAGTGCTGTCCACGGAACCCTGCCAGCTGAAGGTTGTCTAAGGTGTATAGCTGGACTGTAGATACCTGGAAGACTCAAATTTGGGCGCTGAGCAAAAATGTGAAAGAGGTAACCATTCTAAGTTGGACAAATCACGGCAAAGGTAAAAAGCTATAAGACTGCATATGGTGTTGAGGAAGTATATATATATCAAAACAAAGCAGTCACTCCTACAATGGCAGATTAGTAGCAATGGAGAGGACTGCGCTTTTAGAGAGAGCGGAAAGTATTAGAAAAAGACAGTGGCATGGCGACAATAATGGATCCGAGTCAATGAAAATAGCTGTATTTAGACCACTAATTAAAGAGTAACAGGGAGGAGAGTTTTTGGAAGTGGATGAAAATATTGGTCACCGAGCTTATTCCGTAGACGAAAAAGTATCGGAAGCGAGGAATTCGCGAGTGCTGCAGAGGACATCTTAAGAGTTGTTCTCGTGGTTAAGGAGCCAAGCATCGCGCGAGGACGTTAAAGACAGCAGAGAAATTGGTTTTGACAAAAATTTTTGGAAGCGGTGAAGAGCGAGAGGTAATGGCGGAGCGGGGAAGATTGAGTGCTTGGGAGACTCAGTGCGTGGCTGGGAGACCGAATTGGGTGCGAGGGAAAGATGAAGAAAGCTCTCTGGAGTGTGCGAAGATGAGATGAGAGTTTAAAAGAGCGGATATGAGGGACAAGATTCTTTTTTAGGATTCTATAATGAAGGAGCAAATATTTCCCAGATGAAGGCAAATAGCATGGAGAACAATGTTATCAGCAGGTAAAAGACGGTTCAAGAGAACCATCTTTCCCTTTTCCACCATTCACATACATGCTTACACCAGGGTACACATTTCAGTGGAGGTAAATCACGTATGAGCAGGGAATTCTGATCGCAGAAGAGGGAAGTTATCTTTGGATGGTAGAAAGAGGATAATTCTCACAATATTCTACATTAGTCATTAAGAGAATGGAGAACTATCATTTTGGTATAGTATTCAACTAATGTAAGATTTTACAGGTTCATTTTTCTGGAACAGTAGAACAATACAGTATTCAAAATACTCGAAAGAGAAGTTTTTCTAAGACGAGCAACTTTTATGTAGCTGAATAAAAGTTTCTATCCTCTTTTTTTCTTTTCTATTTTTTAAGGTCTAGAATTTGCTGAGGAATTGCTGGACCTTACTCATACCTGTTGTAATAAACAGGAACAACATGTGTGCATCTGACAGCCGTTCTATGCTGGGCCAAGGATTCTGTGTGAGCAGACGAGCCTCGCTTGTTGTATGGAAGTGAAGCCTAATGCCTTACCACCAACCATAGTCCTATAAAGCAAGACTTTCACTTCCTTAATGGAAAAAGAAAAATGATAACTCTGTAAGTGAAATACAGAAAACCAAAAAGGATCCCAGAAGTGTAGAAATTATTCTGATTTAATGTCGATGTTAGTTTTTTCTTCAGGCACTATGACTCGTGTAAAAGGAACATGCTACAGGTAGTGCCACTCTCGTCCAAATCACTTGTTGAGGTAAGAGTGACTACGTATGGCAGTGATGCAAAAATGTCGAGAGATGGACCACTACTCAACCCGATGAAAAGACCGTGTCGACCTAAACTGTACATACGAACATAATGCAATTTATGGAGGTCATCGCTGTGAGTTCTAGATGATTCATATACGATCCCAAGAAACGTCTCTTTACTTGAAGGAATAAAAAGCATTAAAAAGGAAAAGAACGGTGCTTATGAAGGTGAACCGAAAACACTAGAGAAGAAACTGGAATCATTAAGAACCGATGGAGGTGCTGTGGGCAGACAGGAACGTATGAAGAATGTTGAAGGGGGCTTTTGCCGAATGGCTGTGTGACGAGAGAAGTGAAGATTGGATGACTGCAAGGAAGAAATGTGAAAGGAGGAGAGCTGAATCCTGGTAGACTGGAGTACTTGGGAGTACATAGGAAAAACAGATAACATAGGGCCCGTTGGCACATGTCTATGTTGTCAGGTCTGAACTTAAATCTGAAACATATAAATGGATAAGGTAAAGACAGAAGAAGGGATTTAACAAGATTAAAACAGAGGGAAATCCAATTCGACGAATTATATGCACTTAACACTAAGAGGAGAGTATGTGTGTGTCATGGAGTACTGAAAGTTAAAAGAAATACGAAAACGCGAGGCGTGAGTTTTAATATCCTAAAACACGTCTGAGGGCTGGCTACAGGGATATACAATACAACCCACGAAATAAGCATGCTTTAGCTACACTGGGCACCAAGAGAGCGGGAAATTGCCTCGACAAAGTTTCTGCGACTTCGAAAACTACAGCACCTTAAAAAAAAAGAAAATTCTCTGAATCCTTTCTTAAGAACCTGAACTCCTAAGATAATTGCTTTGGCGTCCCTTTTACCGCCTTCAGCACAGACGCGTTGCTGAAAGGTAGAATTAGCGTAGTTATCAAATTACTTAATGTATTTTTCTAAAGCGACGGAAATTATAAAAGGTGTAACATAATTTTTTAAGGATTTGGTTTTATGAACCAGTCCACTTCTGGCAGAGTTTTCTAAAAAGAAGAAAAAAGTACAATCTATTTCTTTTTTTTCTTTCTCCTGGAGAATACATTCCGTTGATTTATTTATGAATGATATCTCTAGGACTGATTTGTCATTTGTTGAATTCTTTAGTTCATATCAACAGTTTTTGTTGTGTTGCACATACGAAGTAGAATGTAAGAATGTTGAGAAATTTATTCATTATACGAATCAACACAAAAGGGAATGTGTTCAAGCCTTTGGCTCCCTGCAACACAAAGGGGATACGTTTTGATTATCTGTGGTCGCCCGCATTGTGTTGCTTAGATAGACATATAACAGCAAAGTTATCATCGCGTCTCTGACTGTAGGATGGTTTTCGTTGTAGTAGACAGTGTTTTCTATGCTACATATATTCTCCAAATGAAGATTACTCTTTCACAATAAAAAAATTACATGCGCCGAGATGGGAGTATAATTACATGCCTGAGAAGTTCTGTAATTGGTTAGTTAGAGTGTGTATTTTTGTGTGTGTGTGTGTGTGTGTGTGTTTTGTCGTGTGTTGGAAGGTATAAGAAGTGCCTCTCACTGTCCAAAAATTGTGACCCTTAAGATTATAGAATTTTTCGAAAATCTGATAAACACAAACATGCGAACAATTACTTTGTATTGGACTGCCATTCCTTTGTCCCTTACCATTGCCAACTGATGTAAGTTGGTGATGGTCACTTCATCTGAGCAGACTGGTTATAAAACTGACAAAACGTAGACTCATTATTGACCAACTGTTCCTCAAAGATAACATTAAGGAATGATTACTCTTAAGAACAATTTTGGATTATGGATAATGCGATAATCATCTGCGCCAGTCAGTTAGTTCTAATTACGGAAAAAGATGTGGAAGAGTTAAGACTGTCAAGATTCAAACTCTTATTAGAAGTAAATCTAAAAAGAGTGAACATGGTGAAATATACACACCCTCTTCCACGCAACGAGTTTGAGTGTAACGTAAAACAGAACCATTGTGCGTTAAGGCTTATATTTAGTATTAACGGTAAGAGAACATTATAATGCTCCTGAAAGTGTTTTAGTGGCGTATATGTTAAGGTTTAGAATATATAGACCCATATCTCTCTCTCGGTTATTCCTTCCCATAAAATCGCAGCCTGTAAAGAGCACTTACGGGAAGCTACTTCGTAAAGGTCGAGAACAGATATACAGTAGAGCATCAGAGTCGATATGGATGCAGATTCTTACCTCTGAAATTCTATTTGATATATATATATACTGAACTAGATTGATAACCAGCGTCATGCAAATACGCTGCGTGTAGTCAATACAGTATTGGCAAAATGCAACCATGAAGTACCTCATGAATACACATGACCAACATGCGTGCAGTATGTGGATGAAAACAGTTGTATTTAGTGCGTTCCATCACCCTTCCTTTCTCAGGCCAAGTATTCACCAGGTGGTAATTTCCTGATGTGAAATATAGAAAATGTTCATATCTGAAAGGCGTAAAGTACCAGACTGCTTTTCCCAGTATTAGCAAAGTTTTTAGGAAGAAAAATCGTGAGTTTCATAGTGAAGACCTTGAATTTCTGCCCAAAGAAAACAAAAAGAAACACACACACACACGCACACACACACACACACATATATATATATATATATATATATATATATATATATATATATATA
>JAYMFT010270582.1:0-10632 GCA_038088735.1 Panulirus argus
TGTGTCACGTCGTGCCCTCCTCCTCTGTGTCATGTCCTACCCTCCTCTGTGTCACGGCCTACCCTCCTCTGGGTCACATCCTGCCCGCCTCAGCGTCACGTCCTACCTTCCTCTGTGTCACATCCTGTCCTACTCCTCTGGGTCACGTCCTGCCCTCCTCTGGGTCACGTCCTACTCTGTGTCACTTGCTATCTTCCTCCTGCAGTAACGCATCTTGCCTTCCCTGATTCCCATCCCTTTCCCTCCTCATTCCCGCCTCCTTCCCTTCTCCGGCCACACGTATCCCAGCTCTTGCCAAGCCTTGCCCCGCCCCCACAGCTCTTCCCTCTACCCTAGGAATACTTCATGCAGCTCGTCAGCTCCATCTCGCCTACACTTCACTCCGTCTCTCCTGCACCCTACTTGCTTCCACTTCACCCTCGCCTGCACCCTACCTGCTCTCACTTCACCCTCACCTGAATCCACCCTTCTCTCACCTGGTCCCCACCACCTTCCTCACCAAACCCATCTTGGCACGGACTCCTCGCCTCGTCCCACGCATTACTAATTACCTTTTAATTTATTTCTCCAAGCATCAAACGTTCATAACTCGGAGACGTGAATCCCCGAGTTACCGCTCAGTGTCTTGCCTCAGATATATTTGGCAAGACTGGCAGACGTGGCTCCCACACTATCCCCGGCAGCAGAGATTTAACAGCGTTACCTGCATCATGATATGGACGCGGCTCGAGAAGACGTTTTACGTGATGGTTGTCGACGACGGGAGGAGTGTTTTATCAGGGCGCATCAGATACGCAGCAGATGTGTCTGGGTTTTGTTAATCGAGAGTAAGGCATGTTGCTATTAGGACAACTTTAATGATTTTGACATTTTTGTGAGACGCGAACGATGTCTAGACGTACAAGAAAAGTTTGGACTCAGCCACCAGGAGACAGAGTGCGGAAGTTAGGCGTGCCTCGGGGGCGAGCGAGGGTGTCGAGGGATGAGAGGCTGGTGGGACTTGCGAGGCTTTGAAAGTAAAAACTGCGGGTAATGAGTGGGGTCAGGCGGGAGGCGGCACGGTGCGAGAGCTGGCGTCTTATTTTAGTAGCGTTCATCTTGGGCATCAACCCCCACCCACATCCACCACCACCACCACCACCATACCCTTTTCATTTCCGCAGATTTTTGTTAGAAACTGATCGCACGTGGTCTCACGTAGAGTCGCAGGAAACTTCTTTCCGGACAACGTCAGATTTTCCACCCTTGAGTTTCGTCACACATACAGTGTGTTGCTTATCGAGCTTGAAGCCTAGATTGTGATTTAAGTGCATATGTTCCTCGAGACGCTGATGCTCACCTATAGCTTTTGGAAAAGAATTTAAGAAGAGAATCTAAATATTCTTTTGTATGTGTCGCCTCTCACTAGTAGATCACATGATGCTAGTGAGTTTAGTCTCTAAGCTGGATGAAGAGATGAAGGAGATTGTGTCTCGAGTTAATGTAGCGACATGTTTTGTACAACTGACGGTGTATGATGAAGAGCTTTTGGTCAATACTTACCGAGAAACTGAGGTGGGTTTTTATACCTTTTTTTATGTTGGCTCCAGTCACGGGCAAAAGTCCACATCAAGGCCGAGCCTTAATTGAAATACAAAATTATGAAAGGGAAAAAGAAAATGGATACCATCGGAGCTCTCGTCAAAGACGAATAGGAACTGGATATACGTTTTGGAGCAAATTAAGCAGCTCCTACGAATGAAACTTACAATTATCCTTACCAGGAAAACCGTGCAGGTTAGAATCACAACATAAGCAGCAATTGTTTACATCTGCAGGTCTTTCATACCGTATTGCTCTCCTGTTCCCCTTGTGTCCAGCAGTTATGTATTACACTTAAAAACAAGCGTCCACGTTGTTGTCTCTAGTGCCTAACTTTGGACAATGTTTAGTCTAAAAGACTAAACTCAAAATGACTAAAGTTGAGTTAGGTGAAATAAACAGGTTAGTACTGTGTGGGGGAGAAGCTGTTGAGAGTGTTAGGTTCTGTTGTCGAAATGGTTGAAGAGTTTGGCTGTTGATAGGCAGGTGAGCGCGTGACGTGACGGGAGGGTCTTTCACCCCGCCTGAGGGGCATAGCTTTAGGGATTCCATCATTCCATCATCATCAAGGCATATGGAGGAGCCAGATGTATCTACAAGGGCCATGAAACGAAAAACACTAGCCTTAGGTACTGAGAACTTCTTGGGTGCTTTTTTGACATCGCTACAAACATTGTGCTTCTAAACGTTATCCTCTTCGGCTATCACTCGGAAATTCATTCATGGATAAGTTGCTCTGAGATTAAATGGGACTTGCTTAACTTTCTAATACCACAGTGAACGTTCAGTATCTGCGGTTGTATCATCTAACTTGCCTCCTATATTAACAAGTCCCGTTAATGGCAGATTCATCAGCTTTGACCGTAAAATGTTGAGAGCGGCAGTTTTGCTGGGACGTTTATTGAAAAAGAGTTCGTTTAAGACTTGAATAACTTCACCGCATGACATACTCACACAGGCGTTTGTAGAGATCAGTGACTTGAAGTCATAACCAAGACAGTATGATGAAAGATGATAGAGATTTCCTTATTATCGTTGAAGTTTAATTTCGCTGTACGTATAAGGAGGCGTAGAGATTTATAGGATTTTAAATAGCCATGGGCCCTCAAACGTCCTTATTACGTGAAGCAACAAACCTCAGTTGAACCAACATAGTCGTGCATGCCATCACCTGACCTCTGTCTGTGGGAGCCTCACCTATAACTAAACCAACATACTTTTGACGTCTTCACTAACAACCTCACGTTGGTGCTAAACTGCCATATAAAACCATTAATATATATATGTACGTGCACCTTGTTGTAAGCATACCGCCAGAGCCTAAACCAATCATATATACATGAGCAGAACCAACTCTCTTTTCATTTACGCGCCAGCTGCACCGACAATGTCACCTTCGTCTTCACTCCGCCGCACCTGTATCACCTGCACCACCTACACCCCATCAAACCTCTGAACCTGCACCTACACCCTATCATACAGGCATCAGCTGCACCTGCATTGCATCATACATGCATGATAACCTGCACCCTTTTATCCGTGTCCCGCTTCCACCCCATCATACGTGCACTCCGACATAAATGCAGTACCTGCACCTGAACCCCATTGTACGTGCTTCACCTTGCACCTAAATCCTACGATAACATGCGTCACTTGGACCTAATTCCAAAGGTGTATATCTTGCTTACACCTTTTTCCATATTTCTACATATCGCTTACACCCAAGTTTGTGTATTAGTATCATGCGTATGGCACGGGCACAACTCTTAAACGCTTATCATTTCAATGTACAACGCCTCATAAGAACAGAATATTACCGCCCTCAGTTTTACTGACCTTTCCATAGCTCACGACTTCAGGATATTTTGTCTGATAAGTCTTTAAAAGTTATTACCTCCTGCTTTTTTTTCAGGGTTTTTAGTAAAGCATTCTCTTCTTTCACCCTTTTGACCCATTCACTTTTGTCCTCCAGCCTCTTTTCCTCCACTAGAACCATTCAGTTCTACCTTAATCTAACTTGCATGTTCTCTACATTCCTCTGCCGATACCCTCCTCACCCCAGGCTTCCTGACTTTCAGGGACAAAGCGAAAGTCGTCCTTTCAACTCCCCGCTTGTCGTAAACTGTCCTCAATTTTTCGCCTTCTATCTTTTCACCTTCTTAGTCACATACATTATATATGTTTTTATATCCTCTTGAGGTTACTGACGCCAGACAGACGCCTACTGTACTTAGCCTCACAATTACTGTGTTGCCTGGTCATGTAAAGTCTTCCCTACTACCCTCACCTCCCACCGGTTCGTCACCCCCACAACCCTTACCTTCCAGAGGTAAATCGCCTTCACACAGCCAATTCTCTGACGTTACCATTTCTTCATCTCCAGCTGGGTATTTGTCTTACCACCTCCTCGTCTGGGAGTGATTCATCATTGCTCTTCAACCGTGCGTTTTTGGTGTCCACATTCCCTTCTCTCCTCTCCGTCCGTCATTCCTATCGGTAGTCTCACTCCCCTTTTTCAGGCATACTTCCTCCTCCCAGTCACACACTTTTCGTCATCCAAGCCACCCTCCGTCTCTTCCCAGCCACGCTCTCCCCATCCTCCCGGGCCACCCACGCTCTCCGATCACTAAGATCTGCAACAAATTGCTACAAGAAGGGAAATCGCCGGCACCGCATGAAAGATTGCGAAGTAGAATTAAAACTAATGATTTAGGAAATCGAATCTGCATCCGACTTACTTCACAAGTGAGGCACTACAAGGCTCAGTTTTAGAGCCCTTACCTTTTGATATGTATACCAATAATCTGCAGAAAAGCTGCTCTACAATCGGTAGCAGGGAAAGGATGGACTTCTTTGGAGTAAGAGTTTCCGATGGTATAACTTCACCGAAGCTGACTTTTCACTCTCATCGTAACCGCAAGCAGGTGGACTGCGGTAGCGTAGCCTCGACGCTACAGGTACCCCTGAGAAGAGTGAGAAGGGGTCCTGGGGTTATATGATAATGATAATAATGATGATTTTAATATTAGTAACAATATTATTAGTAATGATGATAAATGGTGATGATAGTAATAATAATCTGTAGACAGGATGACCATTAGTAACCTCGTCATGTACCATTGGCTCTCGTGTCATCTCTTCTCATCATGTACCCTCCCACTTCCTCGCCCAACCCACTTTCTCCCATACCCTTTCCAGCCCACTCACTCTCTGCCCCCTCTCCCAGCTACTCTCTCTTCCTAATCAATTTACTATAATTTCTCAGTGTTATAAATGACAACTGGGACTCGTGAGTACCCTGTAGTGTAATATACCTAATCCACTGAGGAAGGGGAAAAAGTTCAGAACATGTATCCTGGACGTGAAGCAACAGGCAGACTGTTGTCTGTCTTTCTCATGTATTCAGCCTTCAAGCACCCCAACTCCGCTCCTCCTCCTCCTCCAAGTCGCTTTCCCCCCTCTCCTCCCAGCCTCATTCTCCCCCTCCACCCAGACACACATTCCCTCGCCTTCCAACCGTTCCCCCTCCACCCTGTCACATTCCCACATGTTACGCCTTGAGATCTGTGATAAGAACATGTTGCAATTGTCAGATTTTAACTTATGTTGCCCCTGCAGATGTTAAGTACTGGATGTTGAGGGAAATTACTATAAGTGTACTTCTTTTAGAATGGAAATTTAACTTCCAAAATGTCATTTTTAATTAAGGAGCAATTCTCACACTACACGCGTCCTCAGGTATTTATATTCCAGCACATTTCCATAAGTCCAAACCTTTGCATTTAAGGCCCATGACTCTCAGCACCGTCCGGACGTCTTTACCTTCAAACATAACCATTATTGCCTTCACAGACGGTGACCTCTCTATTCCCATGCACCCAGGACCTCTGCGCACTCACCCAACCTGTGGTTCACTTCATCTCCCAAAGTTCCATCCTACGTCTTATCCACTTCCCGGTACCTAGAACACTCCATTTCCTCTGCCATACTGTTTTGTCATTAACGCTCGACTTTCTCCCAACTCAGACACGACCTGTCACACGAGTCTGCCACTAGAGACGTCTCATCTGCAAATAGCACCTGAATCACCCCCACCTCACCTAACAGACTGCAAACCCCTCTCTCCGTAACCTTCGAAGTTACCTCCGTACCACCACATCCCTAAACAGATTTAAAAGCCGCGGAGACACTACACAAGCTTGACGCAGACCAACTTTCGCATACCACCCCAACCCAAACATCCTGCATCTGCCACCCTATCATCAAACACATGCAAAGGTCTTTTGGAATACTCATTTCATCTCCTCTTTACAACACTACCACTTCCCAGTTTGCCTCTTTCACCGATGTTCCTATTTGTTCTCTTGTTTTTCCGCGCACTTTTAACCTCCTTCCAAAACATCTTATTCTCCCTAAAGTTTACTGATGCTCGCTCACCCCATCTTTTTTTTTTTTTTACCTTTTTCAATCATTGCACCATTTTCTTTGCCTCCTTCCGTTTTCTCTTGTACATCTCCCAGTCATTTGCACACCTTCACTGTAAAGATCGTCCATATATCTCTCTTCTCTCTTTCACTGGTAACTTCGTCATCTCACTACTCACTACCCATAATAATCTGCCCACCTCCCACCTTACACATGCCACCCGCATCTCTTGCACATGACAGCACTGCTTTCCTAAATACCTCCTATTCTTCACCCACTCCCCTAGCTTCGTGTACTCTCGCCTTTTGCCGTTCTACACTCAGTCTCTCCTAGTAATTCTTTACACAGGTTTCTTTTCCAAGCTCATTTACTCTCTCACCTCTCTTCGCACCCATAATGTTTCCTCTTTTCCGAAAACCTCTACAAATCCGCGCCCTCTCCTCCACAAAATCAGGCATCCCACCAGCTGCCTTCTCAGCAAATTCACATCCAAGAGTCTCTCTTTTTCACGCCTGTCAATTAGTATGTAATACAATTATGCCCGCTGACCATCTTTCCTACTTATGTATGTCCATCGTTTTTTAAACCAGATATTTCCAGTCACCAGTCCTTTTTTGCGCACACAACTCAGCAAGCTCTTCACCATTTCCATTCAAAATACTGACTACCCCATACACTACAAATTTAAATCACCCATCACTAATACCCGGTCTCTTGCATCAAAACTACTGACACAGTCGCTGAGTTGCTCCCAAACACCTGCTTTTCATGATCTTTCTTCTCATGGCCAGATGCATAAACACTATTAATGACCTGTCACTCATTATATATATATATATATATATATATATATATATTCATCATACTTGATCGCCGTCTCCCGCGTCAGCAAGGTAGCCTCAGGAAACAGACAAAGAAAGACCCATCCACTCATATACACACATGCATACATACGTGCACATGCACGTAGATATACATACATATACATATCAGCATATACATATATACATATATAGACATATACATATATACATACATACACATGTACATATTCATACCTACTCGCCTCCATCCATTCTCGTCGCCACCCCGCCTCACAGGAAGCAGCATCCCCACCTCCTGCGTCAGCGAGGTAGCGCTAAGAAACAGACGAAAAAAGGCCACATCCACTCATATACACACATATATACATACATGCACACACGCGTACATATATATACATATCCATATCAACATATACATATATACATACATATACATACACATATATATACGCATGTACATATTCATACTTACTCACCTTCATCCATTCTCGTAGCACCCCACCCCACAGGAAGCAGCATCGCCACCCCTTGCATCATCGAGGTAGCGCCAGGAAACGGTCGAAAAAAGATCACATTCGCTCACATTCAGTCTCTAACTGTCATGTGTAACGCGCCGAAACCACAGCTCCCTATCCATATCCAGGCCCCGCAGACCTTTCCATGGTTTACCGTAGACGTTGCACATGCCCTGGTTCAGTCCATTTACAGCACGTCGACCCCAGTCTACCACAGTGTTCCAATTAATCATATTGCGTGCCCGCCTTTCACCCACCTGCGTATTCAGGCCTCGATCGCTCAAAATCTTTTTCACTCCATTCTTCCACCTCCAATTTGGTCTCCCGCTTCTCCTTGTTCCCTCCACCTCTGACACATATATCCTCTTTTGTCATCCTTTCCTCACTCATTCGTTCCATATGTCCGAACCATTTCAACACACACTCTTCTGCTCTTTCAACCACACTCTTTTTAATACCACACATCTCTTACCCTTATATTACTTATTCGATCAAACCATCTCACACCACATTTTGTCCTTAAACATTTCATTTCCAACACATCCACCTTCCTCCGCATAACCCTATCTATAGCCCATGCCTTGCAACCATATAATATTTTTGGAACTACTATTCCTTCAAACTTACCCATTTTTGCTCTCCAAGATATTGTTCTATCTTTCCACACATTCTTCATCACTCTCAGAACGATTGCCCCCTCCCTCACCCTATGACTCACTTTTGCTTCTTTGGTTCCATTCTCTGCCAAGACCACTCCCAGATATCTAAAACACTTCACTTCCTTCAGTTTTTCTCCATTCACCTTACATCCCAAATAACTTGTCCCAAATAAGAAACTACAAAGACAGTGATATATACATAATGAATGTACTATATTGAATTTTCAGTCCACATTAACCAAGCACAACAACACATCCCAAACCTTTGAATTTTCCCTTCATGTGAATGCTTGTACCACTCCAACTTGCCTGTCAGTTTCTTCATAACGTCTGTTTACAACCTGCAAAGTTTCTTTCATAGATCTGCCATGTTACACCAACCATTAACATACAGTTTTCCAGGATCTTGCACTCAAATGTTACCAGATGTTCATGTAAGCCATTCACCTCACTCCAGTATGAACAATATCTGTTCACTATCTGCGACACTTCCTTCACAACTTTAGTGTTCTTATATTAACCCTTTATATGTTCAGCTGTCCAAGACCTTGCACAAAGATAGCATCCCCACATACCCTAGTAATACTTGCAACTCACTCCACCCTACAGATGGAGTCAGGTAATACAATATGTGACTTTCCTTTTGCCAAAAGACAGTTTCACAATACCCAATTACACTCCAAGTCACAAACGTGGCTGGCTGTAGTAACATCTAAGTGATGGCAGTGGTGTTACGGGTGTATTTAAGGTAAGCTAAGAAACAGAACTGCCTTTCATAAATTCTGTTTATCTTTCATCACTTATGTTGGAACACTAGAGACTTTGTGGACCAATGAGGCTTATGAGTGAATGTTGTTAATTAAGTGACATGGTCAGACCATTAAAATGTTCATACTGAAGCTGGTTGATCTAAACAAAAAACTTTATTAGTTATTTGGAATATAAGATAAGGCTAATTTCAAGATAACAGAGAAACTGCTTTTAATTTATAAGTGCCTTGGTATTTTTATGTACAGTATACAGTAAACCACTCGTTTAGAAACTGAATATAAGAGGGGGCAATTCCAGGTCTCCACTCCTACTTGTTTAGTTGCCTTCTATGACACACAGGGAATATGGATGTAGAATTCTTTCTCCCCTACCTCATGGTTTGGACATATGTAGAGAATGAGTGAGGAAAGTTTGGCAAAGAGAAATGGATGGAACAATAATAACAGGGAGACCAAATTGGGGATGGGAGGATGTAGTCAAACAGATTTTGAGTGAATGGGGCCTGGACATGCAGAATGGTGAAACGTGTGTATGGGATACAGTGAATTGGAACGATGTGGTATAATGGGATCGACGTGCTGTCAGTGGACTGAACCAGGGCACATGAAGCATCCAGGGTAAACTATGGAAAGGTTTGTGGAGCTTGGTTGTGGATAGGGAGCTGTGGTTTTGGTGCATTACACGTGACAGCTAGAGATTGGATGTGAGCAGATAAGGCCTTTTACTCTGTTCCTGGCACTACCTCACTAACGCAGAAGTGGCAGTCAAGTGTGAAAAAGAGACAGTGAATGGAATCTCGTCTAATAACCTCTTTGTCTCCTCAGTGGTTTTACTTATCTCATATTTGAATATTATTCACAATGCAAAGGGGGAGATGAGAGAATTGGAATTTATGTGTATTGAGACCTTTCTAGCCTCATGTTTTATTGATCATTGAAGAACTGTACCCTTTACACTAGAAATAAGGAAAGAAGGAGATTGGAACATGGGAGAGCTTTCTTTTCTTTGTAGCTGCTTGTTGGCAAGACACGCTCCACATGTCTCAACATGTATTACAAATATTTGATTTTTTCAAGATTTTTTTATGTTACATTTTTTGGTAATATCTGGATTCTTAACCACTATAACACCTTAATGTAGCTGATCTAGGAAGATCTTCAATAATTGCAGCATTTATTTCAGGTGATTTCAATTCAGTAGAAGGCAAGCACATAATTTTAGCTTTTCTTATTTTTCTTTACATATTTATTTTTCGCTAAGGGGTCTGTTAAATGCTGATTTCTTCATTACATCTTGGGGTTGGAGGTTCCCTAAATTGGCTCCTGTGAGTATAAATGTTAAAAAGAGAATATGAAAATGAGTATTCTGAAGAAGATAAAGAATAATGAGATTAATTCTTATCATTCAAATAGCATCTCATTTATTGGCCATATAGTAATGCATCATGATAGATTATTGTTACAGTAAACTGAAGTGGTCTCAGCCACACACTATACCAACAAAGATTTTTCAGGCTATTGGTGTAGCAGTTAGCGTTCCTGACCGTGATGTATTCACGGGCCGCCCAGGGTAGAGCATTTAGGTTCAAATCCTGGTTGCAGCAGGCAGTTGGTCCTCTGTCAACCCAGCTGTTCGTCCACTCCTAGGGGTTGGTCGATAAAATGGGTACCTGGCTCAGGCTAGGGTATTTGTATATTGGCAATATTGGATTATGTATTAATTGATAGGCGTGTAAAAGAGAGACTTTTGGATGTTAGTGGGCTGAAAGGGGCAGCTGGTCGGATGTCTGATCACTACCTTGTGGAGGTGAAGGTGAAGATTTGTAGAGGTTTTCAAAAAAGAAGAGAGAATGTCGAG